>AYEL01049781.1:0-24971 GCA_000484575.1 Olivierus martensii | reverse complement strand
GTAGCGTTTGCGCTAACCGCCTTACGCCTCGTTTTTCTCTTCCGCGTCATGAATGTATCCCGAATTTGATTGTTGATTAAGCGTTTATATTTGAATTATACCTCTTAATAATCGACTGATCGAACTATCTATCGATACTATCTTTATTTACAAAGTTTGGTTCCTTTTCGTTTTTACCCGGTTGGCAAGCACCCCTTGTTAGAACTGAATCTTGATCCTCCAAGATGGTAAACAATTTACCATGTGACATATGTTTATTCTTTTATACAATGAAACCTGTCTAAGTTGGACACATTTGGTTCCTTCAAAATGTGTTCAAGTTAGAGAGGTGTCTAACATAGAGAGATTCATAAAATCAAAATTTTTTCTAAACATACTAAACACTAAATTTTCATGTCAATCAAACCTTTATTCAATTCAAACTGGAAACATTTATTATTTTAAATGAAACTCAAAAATTTCAAATACAAACTACAGTCTATCAATGGTTTCAATATGAGAACTATTTATTTGAAAAGAAGTCTGTATGAAGCCTTTTTTATATTTAATTTACACTTTATCCACACATTTTCAATTTTATTTATTTTTTTACTAAATAGAGTTTCAACAATCTCTGGTTAATTATTAGAAAACACATATCGTTCAAATTCTCTACATATTCCAAAACTGTTTCATGATCATTCCAACAAAGTCTCTATATGAATTGAGTTGCTAATAATCTTTTCAATTAAATCACTGGCTGTGCCAGTGATTTAATTGAAAAGATTTCATATTTAGCCAGTGATTTCATATTCATGATGGACAAGATTGAAGATTTTGCAAAGTCACGAATTGTAACGAATATTAATACTATTTGTTATAAACTAATCCTAACAGTCTAACGACTCTGCAATCCAGAGTTCAGCCTGAGCTCAGGTCTTCTTCTAAACTCTAACTTACAAATAATTAACTTCAGAACAATCTAACAACAACTAACGTTTAACCGGCAAAACAAAACCGGAAACTTACAACTAGAAGTAATGAATAAGTGTTAGATTGAAAACAACAAGATGATGTTAGAACTTACATGAAAAAATTGAATAAATTCTAAAACAAGTTAGATAACAAAAAAATATAAATTTATTAGACTCAAAACACTTACAAAATTGTTAATAAATGCTTTATTGAAATGATGATAAAGCAACAATCAATAAATCAACAAAACTTGTTTAATCCAACTCAAATATCAAAAATCCAATTATTCATAAGAAATAAACCTTAAATACTACTTAAATCTACTACCTCCACCACCGATACAAACTTCAAGTAATCGTCGATCTTTACAAGAATTCGAATGTCGCTTAGCCAACCTTACGTTGATACAACAAATCACTGTGTCATTGGTTGCTTCCATTTTTATTTCGAATGACTTACAATCCCGTATTGCTTCATTTACATAACTACACTTAACAAGTTTAAATTTATTAGCTTACAGAGCATTCATTCATGTCATCCTCTTTAAAATTTATTTATATATTGAACAAAACATCGATATGGACCATTCTTATGTTCACATATTGGATCAGTGGTAAAATTAGATGATGACGTCATTACCCGGGACAGCTCTTCCAAAGGACGGTTCCCGATTCCGTATCACGTGATTGCTAACTACGACAGAGAAGATGAAAGTAAGATAACTTATAAACTAAAATATAATACAGATAATAAGAAAATAATGATAAATAATAAAGTGCATAATAAAATAAAAAAGAACAGGTCAGAGTTAACTTCCTCACATTTCATAATTCAGCCAGTGATTTCATATTCATGATGGACAAGATTGAAGATTACAAATTTTGACAACAGTTAATATTTATGATGATAGTTCTCAGGAAGAGCACTCAGTTCTTCTCCTAGATCAAAATTATTGACCTTTTGCATTCCTTCCTGAATCTGTAAGGGAACCCAGCTTTTTTAAAACATTTCTTGATAATTAATTGTGAAACTTCTTGTCATGCAACATAAATCCATCTCACTACATCCAGAATTGTAAATGATCAGTAATTCGCTTCTTTTGGTCTGTAATTTGCTTCTTTTAGTCTAATGTCAGTTTATTTGATTTTCTTTTACTACTTTTTAAGATCTCGATATTTTTTTAATTTTAAATGCAGTATTTTATAGCGGTGTATCGATTCTGATGACAATGCTTATAGTAATCAGAAATTCGGTTGGATTTTCATAATGCATTTTAATATGGATGATTCGGGACCGTAGATTTTTGATAACAATATCTGCGATTACAATAAGCGGCTTCTACTGTACATCTTCTGTATATCACAAATTGAATTCATATTATTTTTGAGATATATAATTTTGTGGTTATTAGAAGAAAGATTTGTTTGTTGGAGAATTATATTTGCTCACTGGATATGTAATTAAAAATATAAATTGAGAGTTCATTATGTTATATTATACAGTGAAACCTCTCTATGTTGGACATTTTTGGTTCCTTCAAAAGTGTTCAAACTTAGAGAGGTGTCCAACATAGATTCATAAAATCAAAATTTTTTCTAAACATACTAAACACTAAATTTCATGTCAATGCAAACCTTTATTCAAATCAAATTGGAAACCTTTATTATTTTAAATAAAATTCAAAAATATCAAATACACATTGCAGTCTGTCAGTGCTTTCAACATAGGAACTATTTATTTGAAAAGAAGTCTATAAATAAGAGTTTGCCTTTTTTATATTTAATTTACATGTCATCCACATATTTTCAATTATATTTTTTCTTATACCAAATAGAGTTTCAACAATCGCTGGTTCATTATTAGAAAATATTTATCATTCAAATTCCTATACATATTCCAAAATTGTTTCATGATCATTTGGTTCCTCTTCCAACAACATCTCTATATGAATTGAGCTGGATATAATCTTTTCAATTAAATCACTGGCTGTATAATTTTCATATTCATGATGGACAAGATTGTTGTCAAAATTTGTAAAATCTTCAGTTAAAATTTTATAATGATAGTTTTCAGGAAGAGCACTCAGTTCTCTTAGGTCAAAGTTATTGACCTCTTGCATTCCTTCCTCAGTGAAGTCTATAAGGAACTCAGCTTTATAAAACATTTATGAATAGTTAATTATGAAACTTCTTGTCATGCAACAGAAATCTATCAAAATATTCTGACTATAATTTGGCTAGTTTTGGTTTGATTTTTCTCAATGCTCAGTGTTAGCACGATTACAGTAATAAGTAAATCTTCTTCTGGTCTAATGTCAGTTTAATTTTCTTTTACTGTTTTTTAACATCTTTAAGGAAAGCTTAATCACAGCAATAGAAGAAACAGCACATAATTCTTAAAGAAAAAATAAAATACAAACCAAACCAAAACTAGCTAATTATAGCACAAATACTATAAGTCATCAGTAACCATTTCAAGACATGACTAATCAATGTTATAAGTTTTTCTTTCACAAATTCCTTTGGATAATCTTCTAAACCTAAATAAAATTTAAGATTTTATTTCAACCAATTATCAAAAAATGTCCATTATTACAAACAGTTGTTCAAGATACAAGATAGAGAGGTGTCCAGGATATAGAGGTTTGGACATATAGTAAAATATAGGCTTTTGTCCGGTTCCAGGAAAAGTCGTTCAACATAGAGGGGTGTCCAACTTGACAGGTTTTACTGTATAAATATTCTCAATGTAAGTTTTTGTGATCCATTAGTACTATATATATGCTTCGACATATGTATGTTTTGATTTATGTAAGGTTTTGCAGAACAATCCACTTATATAAGTCAAGGATTGCCTATATAAATAAATGTATTATTTCATAATATAGAAAATTTTATATTGCACATTATTTATTTGGAAAAATTCGATAACATTAATTTTTTTAACGAAATAAAATTATATTTATTAATGTTTATAATAATTTATAATAACATTTTATAATACATAGAAATTCAAATACATGTTCTTTAAATTTATTGTATAAAATCCTGTATTTTGAGATGCTGATTGAGTCATTTAATGAAATTATTAAACAACATCCGACATGGAGGTACACCTATCCCTTGATTTGCACGGTACTCAATTTACACAGTTTCGCTTTTATGCAGTTTTTAAATGAAAAGAAAAAAATTTTTTTAGTTTTATTTTGATTGTTTTGCATTATGCCATTTATAAATTAAAAGAGTATCATATTGTCACGTTTTATGGGTTTACGAGTTTGTAGAGATTAATAAAGAGTGAATACAGCTATATTTCGTATAGTCCAATTTATTTACACACAAAACAAAATAATCTTGTTTCACTATAACTAAATCCAATACAAAATCCAATAATTATCTCATACAACACTAATTTATGTCTTTAATTCAGAATAACTCACAGTTCTTCATAGTCCACTTTCACTTTCACAATTTATCGCTCACTATTAAACTTGTACTATCCATGTCTCGCAGTTCAACTAAACTCAACTCAGGCTTGCAGCTCACCTATTTATGCAATTTTCCTACATTCTAGATTGTACGATAACTGTTTGAGTTAAAAATCATCTTGTTTCTAGAAATTCTGTAACAAATATTCCTTTCTGCTGAGTTCAGCGTCTTTTTTCCCCTTTTTTTCCTTTAATCCTTATCTCATTTTACACAGTTATAAAGAACATATCCTCGACTTTTCATTATCTTCTTTAGATCGATTTACACAGTTTACAGTTTAATTGAACATATCCTTCTATTTTTTATGAATTCTGCGTCTCGTTTTACATGGTTTCGGTTTGCATGATTTTTCCAGGAACGTATCTATTGTGTAAATCGAGGGATGAGTGTATATGGGAGAGAGACAACAAAAAGGTTTATAGATAGAGCAGAACAAAGTGAAAAAGAAAGCTTGTGCTTGAAGAACATTCTAGTGGCTTGAGGAAGAAAATATCAATGAAATTGATCCTATTAAGAAGGAATGAATATAATGCATTCCTAGAAGAATATATAGAGCAGATAGAAGCAATAGAATTGAAAGAAAATCTTACTAAGGCTTTAGCAATAAAATTGAATAAACTTCTAAAACATGTAATTTTTCATCTTTTTTTAAATATAGGAAATAGATAATCCTACATGACCAAGGCTTTTTGCCTTTTAACTCAAAAAAATGCTACTGACCACCAGACCAATAGTACAGAAAAGGTGTTCACCACTTTACGAAATTAAGAAAGCGCTAGCTAACTGGTGTACTCATAAACTACAAGGTAATAATTTATGCACAAAAACCTCTGTTGAAGTTATAGTCTCTATAACTTCAACAGAGTTTTTTGTGCCGACACTATTACTGATAATACCAGACCAAAATGATATAATCAGCAACATTAGACTTCCAGAGTCTCTTTCCTTCATTAAAATTGTCATCCATCTGTTTACCATTTTATAGATTTCTTCTATAGCATGTTGAAATAGTGGATACTCTTAGGGATTTGACACACATGATATGTTATCATTTATATATTATGTATGATTTTGTATTACTGCTGCATAGTATGATGAAGCAGATGGTTTAATTTTCTTAGGATGGTTTTGTTTATCAGAAAGAAACCAGATTTGGGTCAGATTTGTGGAATCCCAATTGGCAGCTCAATGGCAAATATATTAGCAGAGATACTGATTAGGAGTATGGAGAATAGAATCTATCAGAGTTTGAACCCAAATATAAAGTATATCTATTTGTAATCTGGAGACATATGGACAAAATCCCTTAGCCTAGAAAAGTCTTCACAGACGAAGTATATGGGTTTGGTTTTAAATGCTGAGCAAAGCAATTTTCACACTATCCATTTTTTGGATATTATGATAGAAATAAAGGAGAATTCCTTTAAAGGTAAAGTTTATAGAAAAATCCTCTTATAATCCCATTATTATCCATCCTGATCAAATGGGCCAATAAGTGTTAAAAGGGTTGCTTTCTATTCAAATTTTAGAAATATTATGCATTGTAGTTAATTAAAGACTAAAACGAGGAAATAAATAAAAGAAGATCATGGACTATGTGGCTATGCATGGATACAGCATTACTTTTATGCAATCCATATTTCTAAAAATAAACAAAGATATGAAGGATCACAATGTAAATTTAGAATGATTAGAAAAATGATCAATAAATAAGGTAAAAAAAATGGCCTACATTAGAGGTATGACTGTTTTTAAAAAACTTAGGAACAATAAGGCTAAATGTGCAGAAAGTCAAAGAACTGGGATATACCAGTTATTTATATATAACTAGTTCATTGGAAAATGCCTCAAAGGGGCAGAAAAAAGGTGAATATACTCAAGGAAGAAGATCTCAAACATTAAAAAGAAATGTACAAGACTTCCAGAATTTTTAAAGCTGAAGTATACTTTAACCTCTGAATTTGGAAAAAATCTCTTCACCAAAAAAGTATATTCCACCAGCTAATACAACTCCAGCTGCTAAAAAGCAATGAAAGTAGGAACTTAATCATATTTTCCAATTTGGTTGCTTTTTGCTTTTATTTGCTCAGCTGCAGTATATACTTTTCTGGTGAAGAGATTTTTTTTTTTCTAAGTTCAAAGGTTAAAGTATACTTCAGCTTTAAAAATTGATTTTAAGTCTTTACATTTCTTTTTGATGCTTTTACACTTCTTTTTAATGTTTGAGACCTTCTTCCTTGAGTATATTCACCTTTTTTTTCTGCCCCTTTGGGGCATTTTCCAATAAACTAATACATTACTTTTTGTAAGGGCCAAAATTTCTTATTGATAAACTTTACAATATGTCGGATTACTGTATGTATAAGCTAACTCGCTGGTTGTAGCAAATTCGTGTTCACATGGCTGGAAAACCCTTGATTCACGTTTTCTCAGTTCATCTAATAAATTTTCTGCTAGATTACTTAAAAATGAAAAAGAAATTTGTCCTCAGACAGAGTTGAACCCCTTGCCACCCTACTTCGTGAGGTCCTAAAAATCTTGATTTTTTGAAAAATTTCAGCAACTTTAACATTGAATAAAGTCTGTTCTAAAAATGATTTTTCAAAATAGAAAAAAAAAATTTTTTTCAGTCACACGTCAAAAAATTTCAGCAATTTTATGCAAAAATTGAAGATTCTATAGATTGTCTAACATGTGAGAATATTGACATCTATTTTTCATTACAGTACAACATAGCTCGATGTGTTATACACTAAATTGTTTGGCTCATTAAGACAAATCGACTGGTACCATCCATGTCAAAATCCGCAATATTGACCGACTTATTAAGTCCTGAATATGCCATTAATGAAAATTTTGGGGTTTTTGGCACTTTGCAAAGCCCCACTGTGGATTTGGGAAGCCAAATTTTTTCAACATCCTACATTCATCCCAGTGTCATTTAAAAAAGTTTAAGTAAATCAGCCCAGTAGTTTCTGAGAAACACTACCGTCAGCACCCCCTCTAATGTTAAATGAAGTATCAAGTATATTATCAGTAGCGCGTTAATGGTACCGATGATTACAATCACAATAAGGATGAATATAGTAGGTCCTCAACTTGTACAGTTTTGACTTATGCAGTTTTAGAAATATGCAAATACAGAAGTCTTTTAATTTTTGTTGAATTTTCATAAAATGCTAAAGAAAAATTCAATAATTAAAGAATTTATATTTTTGCAAAAATATCATTTCTAGCCTTTAAATATTCTTATCTATGGTTAAAGTATGCTCATAAATTTCATTTAACCATTCTGTTTACTAATACACCCATTTTGCATATCAAATTTAAGCATTGCTGCATTAATGTGAATCTTGATTTATGTGGAACTTTTTTTTGGACAAATTAATTGTGTAAGTTGGGGAGCTACTGTATTATATAGGTGTAACCAAAATTAGTCTGCAAGACATGTTTAAGGAGCATGAAAATGACATTAGAGCAGATAAGATGATGACTGCATTAGCAAGAAAGTATTATGAAATTATTATTATAATTAAGTGGCATGAAGTGAAAATATTAAAAACATGTAACACCCAAAAAGAGGGCTTATTCAGTAGTGAATTGTTACACAAAACAAAATTTCATAGGAGACATAACTAATGAGAAGTCTACTGGAGGCCTTTTAACCATATGGCTATATGTTATGACAAACAATTAAGATGTTTTGATGACTTTAATTACTTTTATGAAATTATTTTAAGTATATAGCATTAGAATAGATTAATAATTTGTTAAAGTAATGGACTTTATTTATAATCCAATTTTTTAAAATATATTTCTAATATATAGAATTTCTCTTTATTTTATTTACATTTGTATTCTATTGAATGCACATTTGAAAAATGTTCTGTAGTTCTAAATATGCTGAAGATTACCATATATTTCATAATTTTGTGGGACACTTGTGACAAATTCACAGAACACTAGTTAAAAATCACTGACTTAATGTGATAAAAATATTAAAATTGTTTTATATTGATAAAATTAAAAAAAAAACATTTAGTTAAAAATCACTGACTTAATGTGATAAAAATATTAAAATTGTTTTATATTGATAAAAAATGTTTTTTTTTTTTAATTTTAATTTTTTATTATTTTCAGAGAGTATTTGTTTAAAAAGTCATGAAGTCATGTGAGTCCAATTAAAACTTCTTGCAATGACATCCAGCCTGCAGGCCACAGTTTGGCCATGCTGCTATAAAAACTACAGTTGATGATAAGAAATGAATTAACAACAAAAATATTTTACTCTTAACTGGTTATCTTACTGCTTATCCTCCTAAATACAGACTAAATAAAATATACACACAAGTTTTCTTTGAATGGATGGAGTACAACTGAAGTATAAATCTTTCTATTGAGAAAATAGTCCATTTTAAGATCTATGCTAGAGGAAAATTTCAGCATGCTGTAGCCAATAGATAAAAGTATATCTTTCGTAATACATAAACTGCTTTTAACCAGAAATATATTGATGTTTTCTTTGATTATGGTTTGCAGCATCGCTAACATCTTGCATTCTTGAAATTTATTGCATTTCAAATCATGATGCAAACAGCATAATGTTTCTTAATTTTTCTGATCTAAGGAAAATTTATGCACAATTCCCAGTGGGCAAAATTCATGTATAATTCCCATTTTCTCAGAATTTCTGTTTGCTGATCATCCTGTACACAGTTATATAACTTATTATGGCAGTATTTCAAGATTATACCAAAATAATCTTGTTTTATAATTGAAACTTTTTATTGAGATCTCTAAAATAAAAAACTTCTAATGGACCCAAATATAAAATACAGGGTGTGCCAGCTAAATCCAGAAAAATTTCAAATTGAATTTCCATATTTTACGTCAGTGCTACGATGCTGCTGACGTTTTAGTAAGCCAGTCAGACGATGCGTTTGAGGATAAGTACAAAATAGGGATCAGTTAAGATCGAGTGCAGAATATAATCGGAGAGCAGTGATAATCGAAGGCCTTCGCACTGGATCAGTGCAGAATATAATTGGAGAGCAGCGATAATAAATAGCTGATTAGTTAAGATCGAGTGCAGAATATAATCGGAGAGCAGATATAATCGGCCTTCGCGCTAGACGTTCACCTTCCGAAATAATTCGGTTCTTTAACTCTCCAAGATCGACAGTTTATGATGTTGCTGCTAGGTATGTAGCTTCAGAGAAGTCTGGAGAAGGTTCTGCCAACCAGCAAGGAAGAGTCATTCCAGGAGGAGATCGTCAAGGACACCGAAAGTTGTCCAAAGGACTCAAGAGGTCATCTCAGCTATAATAATGATACTAATTACACTGCTCTTCAAGGCTTACATATACTAAACGAAAATTTAAACTTAGCAATTTTATTAACTAATTTATTAATTTTTATTAACTAATTTTATTATTTTGTAACTGTACGAATATATATCTTCATAAGCTTGAAATAATTTATATTTTTCACTGATGTATGTTTTTTAGAATGTGTTTAAAAATTTAAATTTTGAATGTGTTAAGAATTATTGTATTTAAGTTCTATGTTCCAGAACGTAAACTGTGTATTATCTGGAGTTGAAGAGGGCTGAACTAAAGCCGAAAATGTTGCTCAGAAATAAAATATTTGAGTTTTATTTAGGCCTGCTCGTTAGTGCTAAGTTTAAATTTTCATTTAGGTCATCTCAGAGGACCCAGGGCAATCTCTCAGGCAGTTGGCAAAAACATTGGGTGTGAATGACGGCACAATGCGTCGAATTGCAGAAGAGGAACTACGATACAAGTCCTATGTCATAAAAATACGAATATAATATAAAAATATATATTATTTAAAAAATGAATAAAGAAATGCTATCGTTATGATCCCAAATTTTTTTAAAAAACTAAACTGCAAGTATGACTTTAAAAATTGAATTTTAATGTTGATTTGGAAATTTGTTGTATTATAATAAATAAATGATTAAATTTCTCTAGTAAGACTGAGATAAAGCTTTAAATGTTCATATCTAAATAGTAACAACTGAAATGATTAACATTACAAATAATCATATTAGATAAGTGGAGTTTATAAATGGAGAGCAAATATCATTATATATTCAATTAATTTATGTAATTTAATGAGCAAATTAATTTTATAATTTGTGAAAAATTATAAAATTACATCATCATATGTTCTGTACAATGCCAATTGGTTCTATTTAAACATAATACACATTAATAATTTGCTATTTATTTTGTGATAAACTTTAAACATATTTTTTCATAAAATGAATATTCCATGTATAAATGTACTATAATACAGATAATTCTTGACTTATGACTACTCATATTTATGAAAGCAATATCATTAATAAATTCTGTGCTTGTTAATTTTAATTTGCAAAAGTTCAAATTTCTGAGCAATTGTTTGATATATGAAAAGTATCCTTTTTGTGTCTGGTTCTTGAAATTTTGTATTTGTTATGTTTATTAAAATAATATAATGTGTCCTAGCAAACATTAATAATGAGAAATTCATAAATTTTGGATATTTCCAACTTACACCTGCTTTGACTTACAATAGCAGGATTCAAATTGAACTCTGGAAGTCAAAGACTACCTTACTTTCATAATATATATTTAAAATTATACTACTATATACTGTATTTCATTAAATTTATTATAATGATTATATTAAATTGTTCATCAATTATTTGAATAATTGAAGTTCTATGATATTACAATAATATATTAAAATATTTACTACACAGTCAGTCCTCTATTTATGCAGTTAATTGATTCACATAAATTGAATAATGAAAAATATGGAATATTTTCTCATGATGAATGACAATTGAAAAATTTCTATTTATAAATGAGCAGTGCATTTTCTAAAGTAATTGTTCTTTTTGAGCTATTTTTATTAAGATTACCTGTCATTTTACATTTCTCTGCATATTAATTCAGTTCTTACACTGCCTATTTTTTAGACCCAATTAATAAATTTTAAATTTTTAAATTTCTCTGCATATTTATAATTTGAAGAAAAAATAAATTAATCTATTAATAAGACAATAGATGGCACTAGTTTTTAAAAACTGTATAACTTCAAGAATGCATAAGTCAAACTGCATAAATAGAGGATTGATTGTATACATCATTATACATAATCTCATGTACTTCCTTCATTATATACAATGGTTATTAAACATAAAAATATTTTCATAATTGATTTTTACCTTTTGTACAGAAAAACCAAATAGTTTTTGTCCTTCTTGTAAATTTGTTACTTGCTTCAATATTTCTGAGGTAGATGAATATCTTTTAATAGTATACAAAGTTTTTCTGTAATAATAATAATAATAATTGTTTTTTTCGCTTAAAGAAGTGTTGAAGATTATTTTATTACTAGTTCAAATAAGAAGCGAAAATATTTTAAATTTATTTTGAAATGAACTTGACCAATGAATGATTTTTTAATTAATGGATTTAAAAATAATGTCAATTTTGTCACTGCTAATTTTGTATATGCTTCTTACATATTTTGTTAATAAGAAACCCTTATTAACAAAATATGTAAGAAGCCCTTATATATTTTTCCTGTTCTAAAGCAGAAAAATTTTGTTTATTCAACAAAAAACTCCAAATTTAGAACTATTAACATATAATTATAGCATAATGAAATATTTCTTACTATAAATATTGAATAAAAATAAACAATAAACCAAATAAATAAGATAAACCATTTATTCAAAAATGTTTTCGGCTATCCACGTATCTGTCTTAGTTGAATTTACAGACCAAAGAAGTTTCCCTCATCCTTCCTTATCTGGCCAAATCAGGGAACCAATCAGAATGACTAATTCCTAAAATCAACAAAACTGCAGGTGGAAGGCTATCTTCCATACACATTTTTTGAGAAAACCTTGACAAAGAGTTCTTAAAAAACAACATTATTGATATTATTATCGCCAGACATCCATATTTTAGGTCCAAATAATATTATACAAAATATAGTCACTATCATAAAAAAAATTATAATTACATAATATCATACTATGTGAAAAACATCAACGGTAAAGAAAACATATGGTTTACACTTGCACTTCATATAAGTTCTTTAACAAAAATAATCTTCTTAAAGTTTTGCGGCTATAAATCTATTCATACAGAATAACATTCCTAGTCAAGTTATTGCAATACTCCTATTTAACAATAAACATTACTTTCACAAATATTACACAGAAAATCATAGTTATTATTACCATTATTCCTATTATTATTATCACCAGTTTTGTTATCATCATTATTACCATTATAACTAACTAAAAGACTATATTAACACATATTACGAAATATTGAAATATGAATAATTATACATCCTTTATATATAAATTAAATGTAAAGGATAATAACAAAAATACAATAATAATAATAAACTCTGACTTGTCTTTTTAAAGTCCCAGGCAAAACTGACTGACCCTCCTCTTCACTATTTTCCAGGAAAAGCAAGATTTGTTTTGTTTATTGTTTTGGAGAGAAGTGATTGTTTTTCTACATTGTGCAAGAGAGTGGACTTAATTCATTATACATATGATATATATTCTTACACTGCAATCATTTCTTCTTCTTAGGTGTTGTTCTCCCTTTCGTATTCCTTTCTCTATTTATTTTTTTATTTTACAAATCAGAGATTTTAGACAAGAGAAAACATTCTAAAATTGACTCAAATTCTATATCCTGCATATTTCTTAATATATCAATATGAATATCCATGTATCTTCCTTTAATGGATTATCTTATTACATCTACCTGACATTTAAATACAATAATTAGTATAGTAAAACTTTAGTTTTATATGAATACTAATGTAATCATGTTTCTAAAAAGCTTTCAAATTAACATATTAAACATAATCTGTTGTATTTGAAAACTGGATTGCAATTTAACCTATAATATACACTGAAATATCTTATTAAAGCTAAAACCTTATGTATAGTAATGTGTATGTAGTACTGTGAATTATTTTCTTCTAAATAAAATGCTTGAATTTGCTTAATGGATTAAAAGGAAAAAGTATAAAATGTCAATAAGAATAAATTATCAATTTTGATCAAAATTGCAAATCGGACAATGCTAGATTATTCAAATGAACCTGATAAACTTTCCAATTTTAACCCTTGAGACACACAATGGAAATTTTAATTCAAAATAATTTAGAATTATTCTAAATTATTTCAAATTAAAATTTCCATTGTATATCTCAAGGGTTAAATTTGGCAAGTTTATCAGGTTCATTTGGATTAAAATTCCCTAGAAGTTTGGATTGTAAGTTTGTGCTAGATTATTTTGGATAAAACAGATTAACTGATGATAAAATACTAGCTGCAATATTTATTTGTAAAAAAAGATTATACTAAATTTTTCTGATCTTATTTGTGAAGTACCCAATAAATTAATATTTTCATATACAGTGAAACCCCGCTCGTGTTTTTGAATAGAAAATGTGACTTTTAACGCTTAATAGAAAATTAATAGAGAGGAATTAAATTAAAAAACATGTATAATTAAAAACAATTATGTAGTAATTATATTTTTTTACAACTTTTATTTAATCTTAAATATTTATCTGTTAAACATGCTTTCTAAAGGTTTTTTTTTTAATTTTAGACAGTATAACAAAAATTTTTTACTTCATTATATATTATAATAAAATTAGTAAAGTATAATGCTAACAATTGTTAAATTATAAATTCTGTAAATTAGAATGCAATGAAGGAGAAATTGAAACAGTCAATAAAATTTTACAGAACAGTAGTTGCCAAAATGTATATAAACCAGATATCAGTTATTAGATTAATGTTGTCTAGATGTATGTTAGAAACTCTTTTAGCAATTGTTAATGGTTTCGTTTAAAGATAAAATTCAATGAAAATTGTGTTATAAAATAGATTTAAAGATGTGATTAATAAAAATCCATTTTATGTCAAATGTATTAGTACTTTGATTTACTATTTTATATTAGATTAAGGAGATTTTTTCATTATACTATGTATTTTATATTTCTATTTTGTTTTCAAAGGAAACAAAATAGAAATATAAAATATATTTCTTGTGCTTTCGCTAACTTGTTCCATGTCATTCTCAGTTCTATGAAATGCTGCATTCTAAAATAGCTGGCTCAGGTGCTTAATTCTATTGCTTGAGTAATCTACTGCTTTAGCTATAAACAACTGAGTTCTGCTGCTTCTAATAACACAAGAAATCACAACAAGGGTCACTCGCTTGAGATTACCAGCTGAGGAGAGCCATAATAGGCTAAAAGCATTTCTGGAAAACAATTGTATTATTGGTATATGCAGTGCATATTATATATATCTAATAATAAATTAGTATTTTTATCCTGCTTCAAGTGCTTGTTGTGATTTCTTAATCTACTGCTTTGTACAGTAGTTGATTATAATGTTGAAGTAACTTAAAGCACTAAAAAAGCAGACCTATTATGTAAAAACTTTTAAACAAGTTTTTTATTTACTAAACAAAAAACTTGTTTAAAAGTCAACTAGCATACAAAGCAGTAGATTACTCAAGTGATAGAATTAAGCAGCTGAGCCAGCTATTTTAGAATGTAGCACTTCAGAGAACTGAGGAAAACATGGAAGAAGTTAGCGAAAGCACAAGAAACTTGGGAGTTCCTTCAACACTATTTTGTTTTCCTTCTGTCAGTATAGAGAACTGTTTAAAAGTTTTAGTATCAATTGGCAAATGCAAAATATATATATGTCAAACACGTATAATTCAAAAGTCTCTTGCTTTAAATATGAATAACAACACAAAAAATATAGCCATCCAAGTAAGGTATAAGCAAAGTTTTAATTATCTTACTTGATTTGTAACGTACTACTGAGGATGGACTTTAATTGGTCTGAAAACGTTATAGATAATTAAAACTTTGCTTATACCTTACTTGGATGGCTATATTTTTTGTTATTATTTATATATATGTCTATAACATCTTAAAATCTTTTGTTTATCTTTGTTTATATATATGTCTTAAACAATTTGAATAAATAATTACAATATTTTTAAGTATTTTTAACATCTTTCATCATCAAATACAAACAATATTGTAGAGCAGGAGTAATACAAGGCTTAAATAAATTATCATCAAATTTTGTATATAATAAGTTATAATAAAATTATAGTAATGTTCAGTTTAAAATAAGCATCTGTTGTTATACTTTTAAACAATAAAATAATAAAATTCATTATAACATAATGCCAAATAAACTATATATTACAATGTCAATACAGAATAATAATGTCCCTGTCATTTATTATATATCCAATGCAAAAGAATTATAAAAAAATATTATAATTGAAAATTAAATTATATACAATGATTTATAGAGCACAATTTGAAAATAAATATTTGTCCATAGTTATCAATAAATAAATCCTTGGGAAATAAATTAATATTTAAAATTAATTGTTATTCATAGATTATTAAAATTTATAAAAAAAATATACCGGTAGTTAAAATATATTTATAAATTAAAACACTTTTCAGAAAATCAAATAATAGAAACAATTCAAAAAATAGTTAATATCTCTAAACTACTTTGCATTCTGTTCAAATTTCACACAAATCATATTTTTATATGAAATGAAACATTCATATTTTATTTTATAAATTATTCATAAATGATACTTCAATTTTTTATTAAATTCACATATTAAAGAAAATATTGGAAAATAGAAATATTCAAAACCAACCACAGCATTAGACAGACTTCTGCCTAGTGTGGGCTTTTTTTTTTTCATTTACTAAAATGGCAGAATTTATAGAATATAAGCATAGAAATATTCGTCTTATTTTTAAAATTTAAAATGTTTAATACAAATTAAATAATTTTTCATTCATAAAAATACAGCAAATTACATAATTATTGTTATAAAAAAATTATTAATGCAAACTTTGTAAGTTATAATAAGGATGCTAATTGCTATCACTGGTATGTAAATAAGAAACAATTATTATTAAATATATAATTAATTTTTTAATATGAATTTATACACTATTGTTGTTAAAGAAAATTAATTTTCTTTAACAACAATACAATAATTGAAGATTTACACTAAATCCAGAACTAATCAACTATTTATACCATTGATCTCTATGGAAAATTAGATTTCAGATTATGCACTGTCAAGATATGAATAAGTTTTCAGAAATAATTTAAGTGCATTAATCATGAAGTGAAAGCATTTGTATTGTTTGTATATATATATATAATACATTAATAATTTTCTCATTATTTTTGTTAGAATAGCAGAAGTTATAAATATTCTTTATAAATCTTCCGATCTTATTAAAATAAAATTTTATTTATAATATATGTCATCATATCACATATATATTTCTCCTAGTTTTGGAAGAAAAATGAAGTTATCGTAAAAATTGAACCAAAGTGCCACTCTGGTACATTTTTAATATGTAAAATGCAGTTTGCATATTCATTAAAGATTTTTATAAATAGATAAAAACAATTCAATAACTTCGCCTTATATAATTATTTATTAATAAATTGCTTTGATACTAAACTTTGTAAATATTAAAAATTTTATTACTAGGATTTTCTATAGGGAACGTTTTTGATCAATATTCATTTATCTTTAGCATTCAATAAAATCTGCAATAGAAATGTTGCTGTTATCGTTAATATGTATTGTGAAAACTTTAGAGAAGGCTGAAGACGGTCAATTGATCGAAAACGTTTCCTATAGTAATAAAAATTTTTTCGCCTTTATTAGATTTAAAAATATCATTTTAGTTTATTAAAAATTTAAACAATATTATTATTACTATAAAAATTTTCAGACTGCGAGAGATATTTATTAAAATAACTATGATTGATATTATTTGTTTTTTTGTTTGTTTTTCTTTTAGGATTACATCCCTACTTTAAAGATTACCACATGTATGTATCATTAATAAGTTTAATTAATAAAGAACTTTAAAGCCATCCTGTTATACTAAATTCAATTTTATATAAATTAAATAATATAATTAAATAAAGTTCATTTTTTTATATAAATGTCTTTAAAAAATTTTTAAGACATTTGTGAAACTTAAAAATCAAGAATTATATATACAATTTATTACAAAAAGTAATTTTATAAAACACTATCATCAACAAGGAGATTAATGTTTTCAAAATCTGTATTTGTGATGAATCCATGGATGAAAAGTATAAAACTATATTAGTTTCCAAAATGATAAATAATCTAACCAGTAATCACAACTATAAGATTAATGTTCATTTAATAATATAGTTGTAATTACTGTAATCAATATAAACATTCCAATACCTGATTTTCCAGATAGTTATTAAAATTATCCAAATTTTCTAACAACATTGACTTTAGAAACGTAATAATGAATAATAAAACATTATACATTGAACTATATATTATAAAACACACTTTCATTTTTCTATTTCGGGTTGCTCTTAGATTGATTGTTGTCAACTTTTAACTCATATTTTAAATGCCAAATCTATAATGTTGAAAGCAATTATTGATTATTCACTGAAAAGAGCTTATTCTCTTTGAAAAAAATTTAATGGAAATTTGAAATTTACTATTCTTATTTATTACTCAATTTTTGTTATAGCAGATTCGTATAGTCTTATTATTTTTATTATGAAGCTATTAGATACATAATTTGAATATATTCTATAAAAAAATATATATAATGCATAACTTAGTAAATTAAAATATATTTTAAAATAATTTAAAGCTGGATTCTGTTGATGATATGTAGTATATTCAATATAAGTAGGAATAAAAAGTTTTAATTAAAAGAAACTGATGTTTTTGTGTTACAAAAAGTGCAATATACAATACATCAAATTCAATTTCACTGCACGACCATAATCAAAAAAATATAATCATAAATCATTACAAAAATTAGAAAAGATGACAGGAGCAATAAATGTTAAAATGAGTAATGAATGATTACATTAGCCACAATGTTATTGTTTCTAGTCTCTATATTTTGAATAAATGAATAATTAACACAAATTATATAATACTCAGAAATTAATTTAATTATTACAAATGCTTTTAAAGTTACAATCAATCTTCATAAATCTGGAAATAAACTAAACAAATTAAATACTTGTATTTAACTTTTATGCTGTCATATATTTTAAAGACAACTAAAGAACTGTATCATTTAATAAACAAGGGGGATCTCAGTATTTTGAAGTAAACAGATCCGAGGTCATCTTAAACTACGAAAAAGTTCAGATTATATAAAAAATATCTGCTGGTATATAATCTGCCAAAAAAACTTAAAGTTTATGATCTTATTACTGATAATATATTGCACATATAGTGTTTATCATCATTATATTGATACAACGTTTATAAAAGTGATTTGTTTTTATCTTAAATTTTCAAATTCCATTGTTCATAATAAACACAAGTAATTCAAAAACTATTTTAAGCATAAAACAACAATTTATTATTAATAAATAAAACAATTACTAAATTTTTATTTTTCCTGATTTAAAGTGCTTTTTGAATTACTTGTGATTAGCTTTTATTTAGCAAATAAATCTTTTAAGCTTTTTATTTTTGTAATTAGGATTACTTCTTTGCTGCAAAATCATGCTTTCTTTTCAGAAGCAGACCATTAGTTGGTATTACCTCTTCTATCTATTCTAGTAGCATAATGCTATTTCAAAAATAGTTAGTTCCACAAAAAAATAAAAATAACAATATAACTGCTACAGTATATTATAGAAAAATTCTATAATCATCATGTTAATACATTTAAAAACAATTGTAATAAATATAAAACAAATACTGAAAGCAGAACTATAACTGCTACAGTATATTATAGAAAAATTCTATAATCATCATGTTAATACATTTAAATACAATTGTAATAAATATAAAACAAATAATAAATATAAAAAAAATGAAAACAGAGCCAGATTTGCATTTTTGGGGGCCCTAGGATGAGCAAGGCTTTGGGGCCCCTAAAAATTCAAATCAGCTACATCTAATTTTAAAGGCTCCTTATAACTTATAAGAAACCTTTAAAATTTTACTTTTTATCTAGCACATTAATAAAAACCCTTTTCTTCTTATTAAAAGTTTATAAAAGTTGAAAACTGATTGATAGTTTTGGGGCCTCTAGGACGCAGCCTAGTCAACCTATTGGTAAATCCGGCCCTGACTGAATGTCATGGTGTACACAATGATTCCCATACATTTCAATTAAAATTATTGTATCTAAATATAATTTTTTAAAGCATATTATTATTTTTCTAAGTAGATTACAAAATAAAACATAAAAAATAGTATATTTAAATTAGTTTTAAATATAAAAATACAGATTAAAAGAAGAATTTGCTTCTAATAATAACTTAAGCCTGTGAAGAAAAAACTATTTTCAATAATATTTTCATTGTTTTTAATGTATTTTTGGGTGCTGAATTAAAAAATATTGTAATGATGTTATACTATAAACAGTTGCCAAGTTTATAGTTATTGCCAAACTTGGCAATAAGGAGGATATACTAAATTCTCATATTTCCTTTGTGAATGGGATTGCAGAGTAAAGAGCCAACATTGGGAATAAAAACAATAATTCAACAAATAGAAAGATCTCTAACCTGGAAGCAAGAATATTTTCTTTGGACTGACAAAATAAAAATTTTGTTGACCTAAAGAAGAGTTTTATATGAAGAGGTGGCAAAAATATGCCATTTTTTCATATAAAACTAGGCCTTATGAAACACTCTGTTAAGGCATCACATAACAGTGGCGAATCTTTAAATATCTCTGCAAAACTTTTATGAAGAAGTGGCAAAAATATGCCATTTTTTCATATAAAACTAGGCCTTATGAAACACTTTGTTAAGGCATCACATAACAGTGGAGAATCTTTAAATATCTCTGCAAAACTTCTCTAGCCAACTGGAAGCAAAATTAAAAGAAGGCATTTTTGCTGCACAAACAATAGAAGATTGCTATCAGATGAAAACTTCTACAATGACTAAATTAGAAAAAAAGGTTCAGAGTTTCTTCAAAAGTGTGATATAAGTTCCTTAAGAATAATAAGAACTTTGAATATGTACTCATTATTGAAAACATTTTAGAAAAATTCAAAACTTTAGGATTCTCAATGATTATTAGAATTTATTTTTGAATGTGTACTTGGACTTTTTTCTATAAAATCTAATTACAATAAGCAAGGAATAGGCAGAATATTTTCATCAAGACATTAGAGATGGAAAAGAGATACCAAGGCTAGTGGAACATTAATATGATGAAGGATTATTGCTGGATGCTGCATCATGAAAATCTGGAAGCAATGCACAAAAAGTAACAGATACAACTTCATTGGCAGAAAAGGACTACTGAGAATTTTGACTAAAGTTAAGATGTATATAATAAAATATAAAATAAATTTCATGTGGTAATTTTTTGCTGCTGATTTCATTCAATCATATATTACAATATAAAAACATCAAAGCAAATTCTGAAAAAACTGATTTTTTCAAAATTTGATTTGATCATTTTTGCATTTAAAATCTTAAATTCCTATAAAATTAGCATACATTTTTAAAAAAGTTTTATGACTCAATTTTCAGGCCTGTATAATCAATGGGAATAAAATGACTAAAAAGTACTCTATTGCTTTTGTCTATTTTTTTAATTTTTAAATATATTTAGTTTTTAGATAGAATGATTAAAATTGTTTATTTTACATTTTGAGGAAAGGTTTATATCATTCTAATTACTGAAATATTCCTTAATATTGCCATATATCATTTACAACATGTACAGCAAATGTTTCAGAAATATATGAATGCATCTTTTTATTTGTGCTGGATTTCTATAAAATATGAATAAAAAAATTCATTAAACCACCTTTTTTTTGCAAAATCATGGCTTTAAATTTTTATATCTATATTCATAACATGCTCATTAATGTTATTTAAACATTCTATTTATCAGCAAATATGTTTGTATATATCAAATTTAAAAAACTAACTTTCATAAAATTTTTTGGAATTTTTTAATAATGTAAATAATGACAAAGCTTATATTGAAATTATTCTGCTTATAATTTCATGATAATTAAAAACAAATTAAAATGTTTTACATTATATTACACAGAAGTTATGCTAATTAATAATAATTTTATGTCATTATAACAATTATCAACAAAAGTTATATATGATTAATGCAATAGTATTTTATTGCAAAGTTTACAAAAAACATATTTATCAACAAAATTATTTGTTAATGTAATATAATATTGTTTTACATAGTAAATTTTTCAATATCTGGTTTAAAATTTGTTTTAATCTAGATTGCAATTGTTTTAAAAAAATATGATCAAATTTTTTTAAAACAATTAAAAACAAATCAATTAAAACAAATCAAACCAAATAAAAATATTTCATATACCATATCTGGCCAACAATAATAGTTTACCCATATCTGCCATGTAGATATCTAAGATAAATATAACTAGACTTTTCTTTAATAATTATTTTATTTTATTTTTTCTTTAAAATATCATTGCTCATCTCACTCTAAGAATAGTTGTAAAACTATATCATTACTAAAAATATCAATACTTGTCTTACTTCAAAAAAAAAAAAATCCATAAAACCAAAAGTGTTTAGATTATCTTTGTTGCTGTATTCCTAAATTATAAATTGATTCAATATGACTAAAACTGGTCAACTTAATTATCATTCTGTAAGGTAATTTTGGATTCAAACAATTTAAAATTTTTCACTTCGGATAAATTTTAGCAATTTATATCAATACTGAATTCATCTCTAATTTTAGTAATTTTCTTCTCCTCTAAATGCTTAGGTTTTTCATTCTAATACTTCTCTCCAGATTCAATCTAAGATTAAGAAAATAATTCAAAATAGCAGTTTCCTGTCTTCTTCATATTTCAGTACCATTTTCCTTTCTTACAATGTCACTTTTTTTACATAAAAATTCATAAAAAGAATATCCCATTTGTCTATTAATTAACAAAATGTCTCATGCTTTCAAGATTAAAAACTATCATTATAAGCTACTTTCCAAAATTCCAATTTCTTATCTAAAAATAAATTTAATTATTTTAGTACAGTAAGAATCCCAATTATCTGAGATAAGGTGGACTGAGAAAGCCTCAGATAATCAAAAACTCAAATAATATTAAAAGTTTGATGAATTACTATTAAATAAGTAGATGTAAAAATCAACGTTTTATCTTCAACGGTAGTTTTGGAACGTTTGCCTAAAGCGGTTTATAAACCGTTGAATTTAAGAACGTACCCTTTCTCAACCTCCGGTGCCTGGAAAAATATGACCGAACCGCGAAAAATATTCTTAATATATTAATTCACTGGGTATTCTCGAAAGAAGTGCGCAAACGTTGGAGGGTGATAGGGGGGCCAAATAGAACAACAAATCCCAGAAAAGATTTTTGGTTAAAGGCCCATTAATTTCGCTATGTGAATAACTTTTAAGGTTCATCCGACCAATTTCCGTTACATCAGTGAAAAGTTAAGTTCGTTATTCGGACTATATACAAGTGGTCAGCAGCGTGTAGACACGCTATGAGTCGCGTCGCATCGTGTGGGCACAATCAGAAGCGCAGCTACGCGCTTCTGATTGCGCCCGCACTTGTATACACATTTTACAGCTGCTGTTAAGCATCGGAAAATGCCTTTCTCTGTTAGTTGTTTGAACGCCAATGATGAATCGAGATAACACCTACGCCGCATCTGAACTGCCAATAGGCACATGCATATGCGCGCGAACACAGTTAATTGGCGGGTATTGTTCCAACCATTCTCCCAGAACTCTTCGGAAGTGTCGCATTGGCTGGCTGGTGCGGTGGATACTGTTTAATGCATGATTTGTGGAAAATCAATTAATAAGGGTCATCTAGTAATCTCGGTTTCTTTGGATAAGGACACGCTTCCTCGTTCATTCACATGACTGGCTGTGCGTAAATAGGCAACGTGTTTAAACACACGCCTAGTGGGATTCAAGATATGTTAACCTACAGCTGGAATGGATCAAACTTTTCCGACCCTAAGCCCGACCCGATCCTTGTTCCGGCTGTGATGGTACTGTTATCGGTTGGCCCTTGTGAGAAACCGAGGCATAGGGATAAATTTGACTCGATTTATCTTTAACGTATGGTGCTTCCACGAATGTGAATCGATGTAATCATTATATTGGGATAACCGAGTTAGCTTTAGCCCTCTGTCGCTCTAGCGTTATGTGTTTCGTCCTCACGAATAAATAGGTTCTATTCCTACTTGAAGTTAATATCATAGGGTGATAAAGCAGATAACAGCTATAATGCGTATTTGTAATAATGTAATATATAACCCGATATATTGATACGGCATGGAGTAAGTGAGTCAGGTTCAGCGATGTTGGACTTTTGGGTTTTTATCGATGCGCCTACACTCTCACATGTAAACTATGCAGGCGGTTATATCAACATAACCAATGTCTTTCAATAGTAAATGAAACAGAGCCATCCGAAAGTTCTCGTAACATAGGATATATATCTCATTAAAACGAGACAGATTCAGCTGCTAAGCAAGTGGGTAATTCTTTTTCTTAAATTTCAAGTAACATGTGAATATATCTTCCTCCGTTGCCCTAATTGAGATATATGAAATTGAACAAATGGACACATTCACTTACTTACCGAAAAGCGTCCACTAGTTCTTTTGGGATGGACATAAGCAGCATCGAAACGCTGTCCCACAGGTCGCCGGACCCACACAGTTCCATCGCTATCACTTTGGAAAGTTTTCTCATCAGTGAAAACCACACAACTCCAATCAGTCGTCGTCCACGATGCATGCTGGTAGGCGAATCCTCTCCTATCCACAATGTTGGTTGGAGTTAGTAGCTGTTTTTGGGCTGCTCGGCGACCGTGCAGATTGTATTCTCGCAACCTGTTAAAAGAGAATAGACACTCTCTTAGTACCCTAAGAAAACGTCAGAACATATTTATTCTTTTATTCTTATTTTAGCGGCTCAATAATCAAATCACCAATAACTGTATAGTTTACACTAAATAATTTAGATGAGCTATAACTGTGGTCAGCGAATACGCCACATCCAGTTCCGCCTTCAATGTTGGGGCAGTCTTAAGGCCCCTATACACGCTCCGACCAGACCAACCAACATGACCAAACTGATCAGCTTTCCGCCCGACTGTCGTTGTTGGTGTATTCTACACACTTCCAGACCAGACCAACCGACATATGGAAGTCGGCTGGTCAAGAGGTTTTCTCATCCGACCGTCCGACTGTCGTCTGCGACCATATTTGTCTGCCGACAAGCCTACACACTATCCAACCCTTCACCCGACAGTAGGTCTGCCCAACGGTCCGGTAGTCTGGTCTGAGCGTGTATAGGGGCCTTTAAATGGATTTTCCTGGCTGCCTTCTACTACACGTTGGACGTC
>AYEL01049780.1:0-11166 GCA_000484575.1 Olivierus martensii | reverse complement strand
TATATTTATATTTCAGCGTTTTTATTCTAGCAAAAATATGTTTAAAAATAAAAATATTATAAAATGTAAATAAATTTATATTGCATTGTTTGAAAAAGTTAGAGAACAAAGTTGAAACATATTAAAATGATATATATTTTAATCAAGAGTGTTAGAGCTCCATTGCTTCTAATTTATTTTTTATTGTTAGCTAGCAATAAAGAATGTTAAAAGTAATTGCTTTTTATGCAAATAAAATTACTTATTTGTTACAAAAAATTTAACGAAATAAGTAAAAAATGAATATCAAAATTATGTATTAGAAAATAATATAATTTAACATTTGCTATAATATTCATAAATAAGAATCAAAATATTAAATTAATATTTATAGAAGTTTTAAATAATCGCACTTTTGTGCAATTAGTTTGCAATTAAAAATTGTTTTATTTTAATTATTGTAAGTTAATAATTACTTGTAACAATAATAATTTTCAATAGATACTAAGCAGAAGTGTCCAATAGACACAGCATTTAAAATCCTCAACATTATATTAAAACGAAGAAAACAACGAAATAAAAATTTATTATTATTATTATTAATTACTTAGATGTACAGTTTACAAAAATTATTTTTACAATTTAATGTACAGAATAGATATTTATATTAATGCATTACAACACTGTTTTGAATTTCTAGAAATTTAGATGAGCAAATATGGATGGCATCACTTTTTTCTTTTCACCTCTGATTCATCTACAATCAAATACTCTTTCATCTTTTCGGAATTGCTGTACTTTATAATATGTTCTAATGTATTTTGGTCGAAAAAATAATTGAAACTGTCGAAAGGATCATAAATTATTTTCCTGGTGGGAGAACAACCATACACTATCACTGTTTATCCCTATTATTCATGTTTTTCCTGTTCTATTTTCAAATAGTTCCATCTTTATCCACATACTTAACAATCAAATTGATATAGCCTAATTATTTAGTTCTTTTTCTTCAACTATATTTTTGTCATCACTGCATAATTGCTGATCCTCCGCTTCGGATGCTGTTTTCATCAAGTTACTTTCATTATCAGAAAGAGTATCTCCAACAAAATCCTCAACTTCATTATCACTTTCTGTAAATGCATAGTTCTTAATCATCGCTGTCTTCTAAAGCACATCAGAGGTCCTCATCACTCAAATTCTCATCTTTAGCCATTTCTCAAAATGTAATAATGGGGCTGTTATGTCATCATAAAAATTACACTTAAAGTTTTTATCTTATTCTTCAATAGTAATAAAAAATTAACAAGTAATTTATATAAGATTATAACAATACAAATCCCGAAATACACTGGAAAACAATTATAATACCAATGATATCAACTACATATTTGAAAATGCGACTAAGAAACGAACAAAAACAGTAATGTCGATCAAATTACCTGCAAGTTTTAACAGGTTCAAAACTGCAAAAACTAGCATAAATTCTATAGCAGGGGTGGCCAAACTGCGACTCTTTGGTACTTTCAATGTGGCTCCATACCATGAAAGTTAATAGTAAATACAAAGCAAATACTTATTTAAGTTAAACAAATTACAGATATATTATTTTTTAATCCAAAATACTTATTTAAGTTAAACAAATTACAGATATATTATTTTTTATCTGTTGTAAAAAGTTGTATGCATCTATACGCAATAAATGGACCTGAAATAAACAATTTTTAAATCATTAAGATTATCCGAAAAATTGATGCTGTTCTCGTTGATCCAGAAAGAAAATGCGACTCTCGGAGTATTTGAGATTCTCCTATATGGCTCGTAGTGACATGAAATTTGTCCACCCCTGTTCTGTTGTGTCCTAATAGACATCTGTGGGATATGTCGATTTTTCGAAAATTGTTTAAATATTAAAAACCAATATTATTTTATAAAACTTTGGTAAGATAATTTTAGAGAATAAAACAAAGGTGACAGATAGATAAAGTATTTTCATAACAAAATAAACACTTTTGATTCTGTATGCAAATCAATTAGAAAATGTGTCTGTCTTAAACTACTATGTTATTAATGGTTAAGAGAAACATATAACATATTTATAAACCCCGTGAAACCTTATAACAGTACTTACTTTCACTTAGTAAATTAATAATTTTGCAGCTAAAATTGAAAATTTTGACATAAGAAATAATCATAGATTATTATTATTTTTCATTTTATTTAGAAATTTACTAGAAATTTCTACTGTAACCTAGGAAAAACATTATTAAATGATATTAAGCAATTTCCCAACAGAATTTCCATTATTATAGAATGATTTATGAATACATCAATCGATTTTTCAATAAAATGCATTAATTTATATGGCATCTATATAAGTTTTATTCAAGAACATCTTCATTTCTATTAGTTTAATGGCCCTAATATCCATTAACGTAGCAAAATCCATTATTATATAGAGAAAATTAAATTTATAAACAGTAATTAAGTCAAAAATATTATTGGATGTTTACATTAATAAGTTTGCTTTAATTTCTTGTTCGGTAATAACATACTTATCCTTGAACAATGAAAAACAAAATTTTGGTCACTCAGAAGTTATGGAATGAAGCATGATGAGTACAGAAATTGCCAAGATGTTATAACAAAGCGAACTGGAAGCGAAAAAGAGATTCCTGCAGAAGAAAACTGTATAGTAGAGTGCATAAGAAGATCCATGATCAATTTAATTCTAAGAATAACAAAATTATATTATTAAAAATTCTTATAATATAATTTTGTAATATATTGTACAGTGTCTAAAGTAAATCACCAATCAAGGTAAACACACGACGAAATGTTTTCTGTGCAGTCAATGAACTTCTCACGATAAAACTGCATAAGAAATTGTTAAATTTTGAATTCTTAAATGTTAATATGATTATTATAAACAATGAAAATGGAAAAAAAGGTAGCTAATTCCTTTCTAAATCCGATATTAAACATATCTAAAAGTTTTAATTATGGAACTTTTCAAATGAAAACCTATACAATCTTTTAGAGTAACTTAATTACTTTACTTAGAAATTGCATTGTATTGTTATTTCAGTTATCAAACTCTATCAGCAATTAAATTTGTAATAACTGAGAGTAATTAATTTTATCAATTAATTAATAATTCTTAATAATTTCTGCCATTAAATTTGATAACAAATATCTAATATTGTTTGTTATATCAACTGAGAGTAATTAATTTTATCAATTAATTAATAATTCTTAATAATTTCTGCCATTAAACGACGTTTCCTATAGTAAAACGTCGTTGAAAAATTCCTTATTGCCACAAGAAAAATGTATTCCAGTCGACAAGAATCGATTTGTCTGTGCTGCTACTTACAGCCTTGCATAAATATGGCATTAATCTATGGTATCGAGCCTTACATTTCTTGTAATCATGACAAGAGGAACCCTCAAGTTAACATATATAAAGTACTGAAAAAAGTCTATTTCGGATTTATCGAATTTCATGCTTGGATACGTGTCCTTATTATATTATGGCAATTGATTCCAGGATTTAATGCTCACGCTCCTTGTATCGAATCATACCAGATATTAAAATATGGAGTTATGATAATAAAAATGGGCCTTTTCGTTTTAGCGTTTATTTACGCTTTCTGTTTCAGTTTTTCCAGATATAACAAAATCAGTCTGAAAATTAAGTTGAGAAACTCAGATTTCTGTCGACAAAATATAACACAAGAAAGATATGATAATATTCTCAAATACACTGTGTTAATTTCCTTTATTTTTAATTCTTTTTTTATTTGGGTTTGCATTGTATCCATAGGTTTTGTATTCCCTTATTTGAAGAAAAGAGAAAAATTTCAAGGTGAAGCACTTTTCTGTGTTACATTTGAGGTAATTTTCGAAAATTTTCTTATTGGAGGAATTGGACATATGTTGTTTCTGTTATTTATGTTTTTTCGAGTTGCTGAAAAAGAATTACAACAAATCATTAACGAATTAACAATAATAAAGACGAATGATGTAAATTTGGCCTTCAATATTAAAAAATTCATGATGCATCACGAGGAATTATGGAAATGGATTGATCAGATTAATTATAAATTTGATTACATATTCGTTATGATTTATGTCGGTATTACTTCTGGAACAAGTCTATGCTATTATATGTATCTGTTTATGGAACTGGAAAATACACTTCGATATTTTATATTGGGTTTAGTCATTCTGTACACATTCATTTGTATAATCTATGGACTTGTGCTGAGTTCCTTTGCATTTAATGTAAGTATCAGCATAAATTACTTTCAATTAGTTTTCTATTTTAATTTTTTTATTAATAGTAAAATGATTTATTAATTACTTCAGATGATCAATGCTTTTCAAGATATCCGGAAATACTCAGACTGCTATCTACAACTGAAATTGAAATTGAAGGTATGAATCTAAGTAACATATAAAATAAAGATTACGTTTAATTTTTTTATTAATAGTAAAATGATTTATTAATTACTTCAGATGATCAATGCTTTCCAAGATATCCGGAAATACTCAGACTGCTATCTACAACTGAAACAGAAATTGAAGGTATGAATCTAAGTAACATATAAAATAAAGATTATGTATGTTTGTATGTATGTACCTAATTTAATTAAAATCTCGAGGGAGAGTAAGTAAGTTACAAAAGTTGATATCATGGAAAAGGCGGTGATAGCAGGTGTGATCATACACATCTGGTTCGACCGTTTAATTTTCCATGTAATCTTCTACATTTGTGCATTTTCCCCAGATCTGTATGATTTCCTGGAATGCTGCTGCATATAACTCTTTCGGCTGTTGACTCAGCCACATGCGCATCTCTCATTCGATCTATGCATCGTCGCTGAAATGTTGGGCCACACTAGTACATGAAAGCCTCTTGGATTCGAGTTGACAGTGGTAAAGGACTCTTCATCTCTGAAAATCTTGGTCAGCGTATTCTGTTCCTTCACTATATACCGAATCAGATGCTTCCACGATTGATCTATTTTCGTCTGCATTTTTTTTGCATATTTTACACTCCTTTCCAATCAGTAAGATTACTAAGTGATGGGGTCAGTTCTAACCACGGGCTGCACTCACATCCATGGAGGGAGCCGGATGGTAAAGGACGGAGATCTTCACTTCTGGTATCTCCTGCTGGGCCGGGCCAGCATCCCGAAAAAACTTTTCAGGAGATACCAGACTCAGGACGCGAACCTGGGTTCTCCTGCGTGGCACGGCAACAACGTTACCACTCGTCAATCTAGCCGTCATTTCGCCAGTTTCATTCCTCAGAAAGTTGTTTCGGCATTCAGCATGCGCACTCTTTATTAAGCAACTCCAAACGATCGTGCATGAATGTATTTGCCATACTGCACGAGAACCTTATATCACTTGCCATTCTGTCGATAGTGATTCTCCTTTCAGCGGATTCGTCGCCTAATCACGCTTCACAATGGCGGCGATCGCAATCTCCACTGGCCGGCATAGTCGTCTTCATCAATGGCATTCATGCACCTGTTGCCGAACTTCTTCATCTAATTGTACACCTCTTGTCATAACATCGTGTGATCCTCACAAAAGTTCATGATGCATCATTAGGAATTCTTTGTGAATGTTCTCGAACAAAAATCGCAGAATTGACCGGTGCTCTTCCACCATACACTCTTTCTAGGTAAACGCTATGTTTTCGCACGCTTTGTGCCAACTGCATTTACAGCGAGAAAATTAGAACAATTTCATCCTGTAGTTCGAGAATTGTCCTTTTACGTTTAATAGTCAATACATACATGCCCGACGCAATCAGGGCCACATAACGCATTTGTAATTTACTTACTGACTCTCCCTCGTAAAAGAGATATTTAGCGATATAATACAGAATATTGTTTAGGTTTACTATGGGCATTAATCTCAGCCTATCATTTTTTATTTGGCACCTTTCTAGAGCCTTAAGAGGCTTAGTGATTATTTTGTTTATAAAATTAAATATCACAAGATGGTATTAGGCGTTAATGTATGGGACAAAAGATATTACTAGTCTTCACAACTCCTATAAAATATTGTTCAGCATCAATTTGTGCACATCTTTACATCATATCATTTTTCATTCGACTCTTCATTTTAATGGTAATTTTATGCTAAACTTATAAGTAGTGTAAGTCGAATTGTTCTATATGCATCATTACGAATATGATGGGCTACGTCAACGAGAAAATTATATATAAGAAATTTTGATAAATTATATCAGTTTTTTCGAATACGTTTTGACCATTTCTTTCACATTTCAATTTTTCGTCATACTAAGCTTGATCACCTAATCGTGACGTGACAAGTTTTAAAATAGAAACAGACAAATTTGACAAACTTTTCTTGTTTTACATAAAATTTTTTCCGGATTTTAGATAAAAATTATAATACATAAAAATAGTAGATATACGTGACGTGACAAGTTTTAAAATAGAAACAGACAAATTTGACAAACTTTTCTTGTTTTACTTAAAATTTTTTCCGGATTTTAGAAAAAAATTATAATACATAAAAATAGTAGATATGAGAATTACTTTATATTCTGTTACACATAATCTTTAACCTCCAAATAAACATTCAAACAGCTGGATATAAATGCCTTAAACTAGATACTGTAAGACGGGTATCTGTAAACGTTACATTATAGTTTTTGTTTTTCGAGCAATTAAGGATAAGCATTTTATATTTTATAAAAATATTCCTGAGATATATACACTGTTATCTGAAATTGGAAAAGAATTTGAAATTATGATTCTGCATAAATTTGAAATTATTAGTTATAGGACAATTTACAATCTTTAGATATTTTTTACAGCAAATGTCATAATTTCTCTCAATCCTTTCCTCTGTCTTATCACAAATCTAATACACACTTTCTCTTACTATATGACATCGTTTAGCTCATTCGATGAGCATTTTCTACTCATGCCAATCCGGGACAGGAAAATATTTAATCGGAAATATTATTTTAAACTATTTTTGGTACATTCATGTTTACTGCCTTATAACAATCATGAATTATTAACTAACAGTTACATCAATATAACAACTCTCTTCATAACTATAATCATAATATCTAAAATCATCTCTACTATCATAATACCCAGGGCCGGATTTACCAAATGGCGAACTAGGCGGAGTCCTAGGGCCCAGCAATTCTAGGGGCCCCAAAACTATCAATCAGTTTTCAACTTTTATAAACTTTTAATAAGAAAAAATGAGTTCTTATTAAAGTGTTAGATAGGAAGTAAAATTTTAAAAGTTCCTTATAAGTTATAAGGAGTCTTTAAAATTAGATGTAGCTGATTTCAATTTTTAGGGGCCAAAAGCCTTGGTCGTCCTAGGGCCTCTAAAAATGCAAATCCGGCTCTGATAATACCTGAAATCATCCATCCTATATCAAGCAGGAATCGAAGATATGATTCATTCTATAATTCTTAATAATGAAATAAATCTAAAGCACAAGAGTAGGTTATATATCTAAATAAATATTTAATCTCCTACTTTTGTGCTTTAGTTTATTTCATTGAAATCGAAGAATTTCAACAACATAACACTGTTGGCAAGTTTCAGCGTGAACTTCGTGACACTGATTTGATAGTCCCCTTAAATCTGGAAATCCAATGTAACTGTCATTTTGGTCAAATTTCAAAAATAAAAATTTCCACCTTGAAAAATGAATGGATATAAAATTCTGGTACGTTTTGGGATAGTTGTTGATCAGGATCAAATTACCAAAAACAGCTTTGTCCCGAAAAATCCGAGATTAATGATCATTTTGAAACAAATATTCGACGTTAAAATAATCGTGGAGAATTAATCTACCGCTGAAAAAAAAATTCAATTTAATAAAAAGAAAAATCGGAAAAAAAGCATATTTTTAAGAAATCAAATATCATTCGTAATTACAAATATTCTTCATAGCAGCAGAGCTTGAGGAATAGTTACTAATATTTTAGCTAGATTTAACATAAAATGTTAAAACTTCCTTGATATTAAAAAATATTTATCACTTCAGATTCTCGATTTCATGAAGCGATTCGGTAAAGTCTCATTGGGGCTTTCTTTGGGAGGATTCTTCGATATTAACAAGAAATTTCCTATAAAGGTAATCTTTAAATAAATTTCGTTATAAAGGTTTTTAAATCTTAAATAATATACTTGTAACATTATCTCAATAGTATATTTACTTTTTACAGATAGCCAGCACACTGTATTCTGTCTTTTCGGGGCTCTTAAAACTGAGAAACGTCTCTCATCACAACAGAAATTGCGTTCAAATTTCTGCTGTTAACAACACGGGGATTTATGATGAATTCTTAAATTAATATGCTATTTATTATTCATTAATAAGTTTTTCCCTTAAAATATGGAAATACGTTTATAATATTATATAACAGGGGTCGGAAAACTACTGCCTGCGGGCCAAGTCCAACTCGCCGCCTCTATTTGTACGGCCCCAGAGCTAAGAATGGATTTTACGGTTTCAAATTTTTTAAAATTTCAAAGTACCGCTATAATGGCTGATAACCGAATTGTGGAGTTTCGAGAAAGACTGCATGTGGTGCTCCTGTAGATTCTCATTGCACGCTCTTGGTGGGTTCTGCTGTTACTCCACGCAGTCGCAGTTATCTCATGCTTGTTATTTAAGTAGGCTTATCTACAGAAATATAGAGTGTACCCTTTGAGTTAGGTTAGGTTAGGTTAGTTTCGTTAAGCCGCCATATCCTTATGGGAAATTCTTTATCTGGCGGCGGCCATTTATAGAGCCCATCATATGCTGGTTAACACCCATGATGGGGTCAACCGGATGGTTGAAGGATGGGGTTCGACAGACTGGACCCGGATCCCTCCTGAAAAACTGGAGATGTAGGACCCGGATTTGAATCCGGATCCTCCAGGGTGGTAAGCCACAGCTTTACCACGCGGCCATCAGGCCGACGTGTACCCTTTGGTCGTGGAAACCAAAATATTTACTATTTGGCTCTTTACAGAAAAAGTTTACCGACCACTGCTCAATAAGATACTACCAAAAGGCAAGTGTTTATACACAATAATTACTTATGTTCTTAACTCAGATATTATATAGATATCCTACTGTTATGAACGTACTGGCTATTCAGCAGTTCGTAACTCGTATACTTGTTCTTACGTTCAAGCCAGAGTTACAAAGAATTGTGTAATATATTTGGTTAAGTGGATTAATAACAGGTTCCTTTATCACTTGCTTCGAATAAAGATTACCGATTATAGAATGAGGAATTTAATTAAATGTGCCGCCATCATGAAACAATATGGCCATCTTTTAAACAACTTTGTAGTTTGCAATATATTTGTTAACAAACTCTTCCCCAATGTTAATGTTTAAAATATTATAGAATTATTTGAAAATTTTTTAATTTAAAATTTTTAATTGCACATCCAGAGGTAGGAAAGTTTTTAATTTGAGTAATACTTATATTACAGTTATTATTAGAATGAAGGTAATTTTTACAATATATAAAATTTGAAAACACAAATATATCTGTTCAGATACTGCATTAAAGAATTTTATGATTTAATGCAACTGTGTTTTTATAAATTGTTAACATTATTCTTATCTCGAAGGCAAATAAACTTTTATGGAATATTTTACATGACTGAACATCCACTCATTTTATGTACAATTGTAAACAGCATAGTGAAAATAATGTATATCGGCATAATGGTTTTCAGGATAATGAGATTGATTTACTCAAGACAGATTTTTAGTTCTACAATATATACCAGGGGTAGCCAAACTGCTACTCTTTGTTACTTTCAACGTGCTCCATACAGGTCAATAGTTAATATGGAGCAAATACCTATTTAATTTAAAAAAAATAATATGTTTGTAGTTTGTTCATTTATCGTAGAAAGTAATATGCATCTATATGGAAAAATGCATGTGAAATATATAATAAACAATTTTTGAAACCATTGTTAAAATTACCCGAAAAATTTGATTGCAGCTCTCAATTATTTGAAATTCTCCTAAATGGCTAGTACTGACATGAAGCTTGGCCACCCCTGATATATTCAGTAAAACATACATAAAATTAAAATTTAATATTTAAATATTTCAGTTTAAGAAGTGAGGAAACATTTATTATGGTTTAATTTTGATAGGATCGATTATTCATATTAATATTAGATTTAAAGTATGAGTCGAAACTGATCAAATTGATCACTGATTGTTATGTTTTTTGACGTCGACCGGATTGGCCTCGTGGAGACGCTTCGGCTTTCCACTCTGGAGGACCCGGGTTCGAATTCTTGGTCCCACTCCTTGAAAATATTTATCATGGGCCTGGGCCCGGCCCGTTGTTTCCCGTCCTCCACAATCCGGCTGACTCTTCCGCAGGGGTGGGCAGTCTGTGGAAGGGCTTGTTTCGCCCCGCCACATAGTATTCTACCTGAATGGAGTTGTGGCGTCATCTGTTGACAAGAAAAATCTGTTTTTTGAAATTTGAAATGCTTCAATTTTGATTTATTGAAAATGATCGATAAAATCATATCAGACAAAGTGATTTTTCGTCAGAACTCTGTACATTACTCTGCAAATGTGAAACATTATCCAATTTAAATGAAATTCGCTAGATGGTCAAGGGATCTAAAACGATCCAAATCGGTTTGTTTATTTGACACTGTTAAAGATTCGATTTTGATCATTAAATACAGTGGGTGGCCAAATTATTATACTCACAACAAAAAATTTAGTTTTTGCTGAGTATTTTTAATTTTTTTGTATTTGTAAATTAGTGTGTGTCGAAAAATTATTATCTAGTATTTTTTGATAATGTTGGCAAAATACTATATTATTCAATAAAGCCAGAAACAGTGAAATGCAACATATTAGCATTGCATGCTTCAGTTACTGTTCTTTGGTTTCATTGATTAAGTTAATATATATTGTATATTTTTCTTTCAATCAATATTTTAGAGATAAAATAAGTGACTTTATTCAATTTTTTCATGATTTATATTTTGTGTGAGTGTGAAATTAATGAATCTAATCTATTGAAAGATATAGGGAAGCTACTGATTTCACACCATAAAAAAAGCAAAAATTGTCACGATATTTCAACACTGAATACATACAGCATGAAATTGTGGTTT
>AYEL01049778.1:0-39559 GCA_000484575.1 Olivierus martensii | reverse complement strand
TTATTAAAATTAATTTTAAAAAATTCTGATAATTTCTATATTTTCAAAACAAAGATTTTTTTAAAGTTTTTGCTCATTAAAAATTATAAACATATATTGTACATATATAGCAAACAATTTATGAGATATAATAATTTCATTAAGTACTTTTATTGATTTCGTTCTTAGATTATTTTAAATTGGCAAATATTTGTTTTTATTAGATTTCAGAGCAGAAAATGTTCAAAATGTTCACATAACTGTACAAGGATTTTCTAACCCTTTGCACCCATCAGTTAATCTTAGGGCTCTGAACTATTTTGTTTGTTTTTGCCTGCAGGAACAGATAAAAAGAAAACTTTTATAAACAGAAATTATTCAAAGAGCCTAAAGGCAAAATAAATGATCGAGACTTTGCTTCTTTGTTTACTTACGCCCATAAAATCGGATAAAAGTTTACTAACTCGATTCACGTCAACATTCTTAAGACATGGGACTACTTTATTTGTTTTCACATGTAGGATCAGATTTTTAAAATAGCCATTCAATACACCCAAAGGCAAAAACAACAACTCTTAAACCACTTTAGACGTGAACAATTCCAAAGAATATAAAAAAAAAATCACAGGTGAATGGTTTGTTTCCACCTGCAAGATCCCATAAACCAGCTCTTTTATTTCCTTTTCGAACGGGCAAAACTGTTAAATAAAAGTTAATTATCTTTGTTTGAGAATCCGATAAAGTGTAAAATTTTATTCTTCACCGTTTACACTCTTCGACCACTTATGTTTATCGTCGTAAATCTTCCGCCGCTTTAAAGCGAAGAGGAAGACCTCATTTCCTTTGTGTCAGATATGAGTCATCGTAGTAATGACGATGTCAACCGCAAGGGTCGTTGTTGCCCTCCGGATACGTTTTGATGAACTGCAAGCTGAGGTCACTTCGCCCTGCGGAGTGCCCTCCGGCTCGCCATATGACGTAACAATCCGTAGTGAAATATTCTAATCCCGTTGACGATTTATGCGTCAATCGTTTCGACTCAGATGAAGATTTTCCCTTTTGGATTAACTATAATATATGATAATTCTCGGAATTATTTTTCTGGTCAATATTGGAAATCAGCTATTTTCCAGACTCGGATCCTGTGGGATGATACCAAATGAAGCAGACAATGAAGCTAATGAGTGAGTGTGGTGCAAACGACGGGGGTTAAGGCCGAGTTCAGAATGACGGTAATTTTCCATCCGATTGGATCCTAATCCTATTGTTGGTTTCCAGAATTGCACTGTTTGGTGCGTTATATAAAAATTATTGGTATTTTAATATAAAAAAGCAATATATTTCATGTTTCTTAACGAACAATTGACAGATACCACAGAATAAGCCAATATCTTAATTTACTATCCCATAGCATCATTCATTATATAATAATTTATCGAAATAAACTAATTTCGTATTAGTTCTAATTACGTCACGGATCGAATTAGGTTTAATTAGATGATCGGTAGATTACGTTTCCATTCAACGAAGCGTCAAATTTTATTCAAATAAAAGCAAAACGGACATAAACATTAAAGAACTATTATCATAAATTTAATATCGAAAAAAACAGAATAAAAATATCTTATTATGTAATGCTCTAAAGCTCATATTATTTTTATTCCGACATGTGGCAATCTTGTTATGTCGCCTTTACTGTACGTGGTCATATCTAGAGAATTGTGCATTAGTAACGGATAGAACCTTGCACAAGATTTACAGAACCAGAAAGCATTATACTGTCCCAGTTCGCAATTGTATATCTTCTCTGCGCAAACATCAATTTTAGAATGTTTGGTTAGAATTTCAGCGGTATAAAAATATTTTTGAAGTACGAGACGTATGGATGCGTAGGGAATATCATGAAAAATCGAAATTATGTGAACTGTGGTTAATAGAATCAATTTATGACGGTTTTAGTTGAAACTATCTTATATTTTTTTTAGACTTTTTGCTGCATAAATTGGCAGTAGTGTTCAACGGATTGCCACCCCGCTTCGCATTCTAAACTAAATAAACTTCTGTTTATATACTCGATAACTTTTGTTTCGAAATCCGAAATGTTTTAAAGTCTTTATCGTTCCTTGGCATGAGAAAAATAACCAGAAAAACAATCGAATTTATACGTAAAGAAAAAAAAACCTTTCTTACAAAAGCATAAATTTTAAAAATACAAGAGAAACGAATTTAATATAAGACATATATACAGTATATATATATTTTACTTTTTTCTTTTAAAATTGACGTATTTTATGAGAAATTCTTGAATTAATAATTTTTCTTTGATGCTTTATAGAAATTATTCCATTTATAAACCTTCGATTTCACGAAAGTTTTAATCGACATCAGTGTTGCCATTAAACAGTTTCTAAAGAAAAATATTTGTCCTTCGGAGATTATATGATTCTTTAATATTAAAATAATAATAATAATAATTAATAAATAAAACTGGATAACGGGGTAATCAAACCGGGATTTATTTTTATTTTATTAAACTGTACATCTTCATAAATATCGAAAATAATATATCATAAAAGTTTATGAGAAAGTTTAACTATAATAAATATAGATAATAGCATAAATCGGTGATTTTTGCTATTATCAGTTATGTATAGAAAAGAAAGAAAAATAGTTTTTCCTTTTTCTAGAATGCATGAGATTTTTTTGATAAAAAAATGCGTATTTACCGACCGTATCACGGCATCTATTCAGTTTGGAAGAGAGAGGTCATTAAATATACAAGAACCACTTTCTTTGTACTCGAAAGAATTCTTGAATGAGATTCGTGTATCATCAATTCCCGAAAGACGTCTATACATCTCATTTATGCTTAAAAGTCGATAAAAGATAAACAAGGTAGGCAAAATTTTTTTTATTTTTTAATGACCGTCGCTATAACGGTAACGTCAAAATTTTCCGTTTTTAATGCGGCATATCTATTAAATTATTATTATTATTATTATCATTCATTCAGATAATTCGATATAAAATTTTTTTATAACAATTATCGATTTTCAAAAAATTTCCGATCATTAAATACTGCATATTTTTTTAAATCAAATTTCACTTTTTTTTTTTTAATTTATTTCTTCGCGCTTATGTACTTTTGAGACGAACCGTTCGCAATGGTGTTTGAAGTTTCAAAATTAAATATTAATGCGTGTGCTGAATTAACGGTAATTCTGTGTTTACTACATCGTTGTAATACTATAGCACAACGAATTTTCTTAGAAATATTCAATTCGCTCAAGGAAAAAATAAAATAAGAATTTTTCGTATAAGGAATGGATTATGTGGGTCACGGGATTGGTTTTGATCTAGGCGAGAATGTTTTCAAGAGAAAACTTTTGGTTGCCAATAGTAACGGCCATTCAGTTACCTGCACCCCATCGATCTAAGGATGGGAAAGAGCAGGTGCATAGGACAGCACGGGACCAATGAGAAAGCGGGATGGATGTAATTGTGACCAGTTTCTCTTGTGGCTGGGGCACCCAGACCATCGACCACTTACACCAATGCTCTCCAATTACTCCCGGGCTAAATTTAAAGTGTAATGCAAATTATACTTTTATTCCTCCTTTTTTTTATTATTCTCCAGAATCTATTGTGTCTGGTCGGAATTTAAAGAGTTGTAGAGAATCGCTAGACTCGTAACTAATTTAGGAGAGTAGACTAGGCAGTTAAATGATTTAAATGTACTACTCGCTTGGAATTAATGTGGAAGAGAAATATTACAGCAACCAATCTTATACAACTTCTAGCTTAAATAATTAATTTTTCTTCTTGTACGAATTATGTCGGATAAATGGAGATGGAGAAGGTATATATATTAATCAAGTGGACAAGATAATCCGGATATGGCTACGGATCGGAGAAATCTGTCTTGTTCAACATAATCAGTAATTCTGGGATTAGTAAGGGCCGCGCCATGTTCTTGACGAGTTTCTTAGTTTCTGATAATCCAACTTCTATTAATAAAACCGACTTTTAATAGCAACGTTTAAAAATCGAAAGAAAAATGGTGGACGTCGACGTTTCGGACGAGGACGTTCAAATGCAAAAATATCTCACGCTCTGCAACAGTTACAAATCTCGTAATGTGCAAGAGTAAAAAAAAACATTAATTTATAATGTATTGGGGTTTATGATGAGTTATTAATTGAATCGTATTTAAGAAAAGGGCCCCAGAAATGGGATCTTTGTCGTTGGCGGCAATCTTTCAAACATGTCACGTGTATATCACTTAATGACTTCTCATGAATGATTCAAGAGGTAGGAGTTGGAGAAGCTGTCTCGTTTCGTCTTAGTCGATTTGCTGATCGTCCGTTAATTGCCCAGTCATCTTTTTTTCAATGGAAACAACAGAGATACAAACCCTCATCGTTAAAAAAAAGTCATCTCCCTTTACAAATTGACGCGTTAACTGACGGCCATATTGGATCGGTAATCGTAAAACGGTGTTTATTCATAAAGCTGACGTAATATAGTTTACATAAAAAAAAAGTTCTATTTATATGCTGATCGTGATTTCAGTATGTCAAATTCTCTTAACAAGTGAAGAACAAGGTGACTAGACCGGCATATTTATGAGGTTAGGGAAGTAGTAGGTCTATATTGCCTATTAGGCAGTCAATGAGTCACTCCCTTTTTGACGTGACAGATTATTTCAATTAATGACAGTTTCTTAATTGCTGTGTAATCCGGTCCACTATCACGTGTTCTTTTAGTCAATGCTAATCAAGGACCGACTTTAAGAACGTGATTGAACGAAAAATATAAGTAAAAATCGATAACGTAACAAAAGACCAATTAGGTAACCCAAAAACTAGTTTAGTTTTCCAATTTAGTTTCGCTAACTATGCAGCTATCACTTAACAGTTTAATATATTTTTTGTAAGTTAAAGTTTGCATAAATTATTTATGAAGTTAAATATAAATAAAGTTTTTATCTCCTACTTTAAAATTCCGGAATTTATTTATTTTTTCCTACCTTTCTCTCTTCCAAAATCAATTGGATCGCGTAGAAAATTCTCAATATTATATTTGTAAAATTCCTAAGTTTTTTTAAAATTTAATTTAATAATATATGAGAAAAGTTATTTTTTCCTTGATAAAAAATATATTTAAAGAGAAATTAATAATATCGATTAAATTTTACAAAAATTAAAAGTTATTATGTTCAACTTTACCTGCGGAAGTGACGTAATGTGATCTGATATCCTAAAAAAATATGCATTCTCGGGAGAAAAACTTAAGAATAAATTTCTTCATCGTCTTAAAACTCTTTTCAGTCGAATAATAGATAACAAAACATCATCCTCATCACTACAAAACTAACAAAACTCTAAGAGGGCAGCCATTTTCGTTTCCTGACGTAAGATGCTGTTCAACAAATAGGAGAAGAGATTCTAAGTAAAGGCATCGAAACGCATCCCTTTTTCTAATCTTCTATAAACACTCGTGTTTGAAATTTCCGAAAACATCTATTGGCCAGAACCTTTAGCAATCTACCAAGGTAAATCGTTGAGAGAATACATAATTCCTGACGTCAGCAACGGGTCCCGCCCAGTGGGCTTGGCTGGAAGTGATCCGGAGCCAGTTACATCGGCGTATGGTAAGGTAAGTCTTTTATGAAATGTTCTCTGCCACATCTCTCCCAGGTCGGGTTCGGTATCAGCTGCAAAGCCTCCTTTTCTTGCTTCACCGCTTGTCGTATCCAGGTATGTTCTCCTTCCCCTGTACATCTTGTTTTACCTCATAACACCCGCTTAACGAGTAATAACGCTCCTTCAGGGTTTGAAACTTAACTAATGCCTGTTAGAAAAATTATATAAATTAATTAATTTCGTCGATATCATAATACGTTTACGTTAAATCAAATTCGCCATTTTGATTTTCCGTGTTTAATTTTTAAATTTACGTATTTTTTTTTTTTTAAGGGGGCGTGTTTTGTATTGGATGTTAAGTTAGACGATGATCGAATTATCAGAAATCGGAGGTTTCGGTTTAATATCTTAAAAGGGGAGCATTGGACTATCTCCGGTGTCATGAATTCCAATAGTGACGTGACGTGGCTTGGTTGGATTATTGTGACCAAAGACGTGACCGCTTTGGGGATAGTCCATGACTCGTGGCTTATCTCATTCTGGAAAGGGGAGGAAAGATAGCTCTGTTGCATCCCGCTGTGTAGTAGGGGGGTTTTAGTTATGTTTAGCTATCGAGAGAACGCAGCCGGTCCCCTCCCTTTCTTTATGTTTATGCTTGTTCTAACGTTATTTTTTTCTCTTTTTTTAAAACGCAGGGGACCGGCTGGCTACTCTCCACGACGATGACCGAGTCTTGAAAAGCGAAACTTCTAGAAATGCCCGTCATTCCGATTATCAACCAGGATACGTCGCAGATATGGCGACGGATCAACGAAAAGTTGGAGGAACCTCGGAGTCAGAGGAGGTTGATCCTTGCCATTGTGTGCATTGCCCTTCTTTTGGACAATATGCTGTACATGGTGATAGTGCCCATCATCCCGGACTATCTACGATACATCGGGGCTTGGGATACTCACGTGGAAGGTGAAACCTATAACATGACTAAGAACGGTACTAGAATCCAAACTGGAATGGGTCATATAGTATTCGAAGGTGAAGATTCGGCCGTGGGTGTCTTGTTTGCATCGAAAGCCATCGTCCAACTACTTATTAATCCCTTCTCGGGTGCTATTATAGATAAGATAGGATATGATATACCAATGATGATAGGATTAACTATTATGTTTCTGTCTACGGCCATGTTTGCTTGCGGTCAAAGTTATGGAGTACTCTTCTTTGCAAGAAGTTTGCAAGGGGTTGGCTCTGCTTTTGCAGATACGGGTGGTTTAGCCATGATTGCGGATCGCTTCACCGAAGAATCGGAACGAAGTAAAGCTATAGGAATTGCTCAGGCATTTATATCATTCGGAAGTTTAGTAGCACCTCCATTCGGAGGTCTGTTGTATCAGTTTGCTGGCAAAGAAGTACCGTTTATTGTTCTATCGTTAGTGTCGCTTTTCGACGGATTTGCATTGTTATTTGTTATGAGGCCAGTTAAACAGGCCCTGAAAGACGCGGGGGTCGAAAGACCCAAAGGTACGCCTATATGGAAACTCTTCATAGATCCTTATATTGCGGTATGTGCGGGTACCCTAGTAATGGCAAACATATCTCTTGCATTTCTAGAGCCAACTATCAGTCTATGGATGGAGAACACCATGGACGTGGAAGAATGGCAAATGGGGTTAATATGGTTACCGGCCTTTTTCCCTCACGTCATTGGTGTGTATACTACAGTTAAACTGTGCAAATCATATCCGCAATACCAATGGCTACTCGCAGCAATAGGATTAGGAATGGAAGGTTTCTGCAGCTTCTTTGTGCCCTTCGCTCGCTCTTTCTGGTTTCTTATCTTACCCTTATCCGGAATCTGTTTCGGAATCGCTCAAGTGGATACCTCCCTTCTCCCTATGTTAGGTTATTTAGTCGATGTGCGATACGTATCCGTATACGGATCAATTTATGCCATTGCCGACATATCCTATTCTTTAGCATACGCAATAGGTCCAATAATAGCGGGTGGAATCGTGCAAAGTATAGGATTTCTAGCCTTAAACATACTTATAGCTGTTACGAATCTCCTTTACGTTCCGGTAATAGCCATGCTAAGGAACGTGTACGATTACAAACCGTTCGAGAACGAAGCAAACATTCTAATGGAAGATCCACCACCTAAACAATATCAAACATACGTATTGCAAGACGGTGCAGCTACAATACCCGAAAACCAACCTCCGCAAGTGCAGCAAACAGAATTTATAAATCATCAGCAGCAGCAGCCGCCGCCGCAGCAGCAACAACAAGAATTACAACCACAACAGCAACAAAATCAGCAGTATCCACCTACTAATCCTTTCCAACAAGAGTTATCACAACAGTCCAAACAAGGTGGTGAACCTCAACCGCCTAGAAATCCAAAACCCAGGAAACAAATCCGCGGTCGTGGTTATCGTTCATCCGACATGGAACGTATTATTACGAGTTCGGACGAAGATTTAGAATGAGTTGTTGCCTTAAAAACGTCATATCTGCAATAACTGTTGTAACTAGATTGTACAGTTTAGAAAGTGATAGATGTGTAGAAAAAAAAATAAACATAAGACAACACCATACTGAATCTGCGTTGGCTCGACAATCTGTTAGTTATCCGGCCTCTTCCGGATTTCACGAAGAAGGTCGTACCATACTAGCAATAAAGAAGAAATTCTAAATTTAGATGTCGTCACAAATTAAAAAAAATGCACAGATAGCTGTTTTAGACATCGGTGCTACGGACTGATACTGTTATTTACCCCGTGTGCTACCTAGTTACTCGCATATTCACTCTGCGTATATATATCTATTAAATGTTAACTTAAATGTCTCTTGTACAGTCACATAATCTGTACAGCACCCTGTAGAGATATATATGTGTGTGAGTGTGTACAATAAAAAATTACCCAGTTCAAATTAAAGTTTGTGTTTTGTTACTGTATAAGCATAACCCGTGACCGATAAAGGTTAACCGAGCGAAACCCATATTTGCAAACGCCGTGTTCTCTTCCTGCTTCCAAAAAAAAGTGATCTAAAGTTCTGTAGAAGGCTCCAAGTCGCTTTTATAAACTACTAAATCTATGATTCTTGAAAGTTTAATAAGATAAATTCGATTTATTTCTCAATAGATACTTCATGCAATCGGAAGATGCTGTAAATTTAATTTGTCAACTTTTTTTTGTGTCCGAGTGAAGAGTACAGATCTATCTTTATTTATTTATTTTTTTTCGGATACAAAATAGATATTTAAATTATGTCTGAGTGGTAAAAAAGAGTTTATTTGGGAGTTTAAAAAAAAATTAATTTTTTGAACGTAGTTTCTCAGGTTCTATTCGAGTTTGTAGCTGGACTAAACCGAACCTACTATTCTAGATGCTTTTAACGTTATAAAACCTTCTATTTTGGATCTTACAAAAAGTTATTAAAGGATTTTAAGATGTTAGAACGAATTAATTTTTGATGTGGTCCTCAATAATCAACCCAATTTTATAATTTTCGTAGGCGAACTAAAAACGAACCTATTGATCTAATAATTTTTTATCACCGCCAAGCATTATTTGAGGATTTTAAGCGGTTAAAATGGATTAATTTTTAATGACGTTCTCAAAGTTGGACTAAAGTTTACAATTTTTATAGTTTAATTAAAGCCGAGTTCGCTGTTCTGCTACCTTTTAACAGTGCAGAATCTTCTATTTTAGACCCTATAAAACTATTATTTAAGGGTTCTAAGTCGTTAAAATGTATTAATTTTAGACATCCTTTGCAAAATTGAATTCAAGTTTTTAATTTTTGTAGCTTAAACAATGTCGAATCTTCTATTTTAGATCCAGTAAGAGACTTATTTAACGGTTCTAAGAGTTTAGAAGGGATTAATTTTAAACTTGCCTCTCAAAATTGAATTCAAGTTTATCACTTTTGCGGCTCGATTAGAACCGAGTCTACTGTTCTAATATGTTTTAACGTTGGTTAAGTTTCTATTTTAGATCCTGTAGAAAGTAATTTAATGGTTCTAAGCGGCTAAAATGGATCAAATTTTAAACACGCTCCTCGATATTGAATTCAAGTTTATAAATTGTAGCTTAACTAAAACTGAGCCTAATATCCACTGTCCAAAAAGAAAAGGTTTTAACGCTGTGAGCCTTCTATTTTTAGATCACATGGAAAACAATTTAAGGCTTTCGAGTGATTAAAATGAACTATTTTTTTTATTTTTTACCATTTTTATACATTTTTTTATCGTTTTTTACCATTAAAAACAGCCAAAAACGGAGCCGACTTTTCTAAACAGTTACCAACGTTTTATTTCAGATACTACAAAAAGTTTTTTAAGTTTTTTTGTGATGAAGTAGTCAAAATTAATTAATTTTAAACTATTTTTGCAATATTAGACTCAAATTTTGCCATCCTTGATAGCTTAGCTACTCTTCTGACTGAATCTACTCTTCTGACAGGCAATAATTTTGACACTTAGCGAGCCTTCCTATCTTAGACCCAGTAAAAAAGACCTTTTAATGATTCTAAGTAGTTAAAATTGAATAATTTTAAGCATTCTTCGCAGTATCGAACTCAAATTTATAATCCTCCTAACTAAGTCTACTGTTAAACGCGCTTTAACACTGTTTATCGTTCTTCTTTAGATCCATAAAAAAATTAATTTAACGGTTTAAAGTAGTTAAAATTAATGAACTTTTAACGTGATTTGCAAGTTAACCTAATTAAAACCGAGTCTACTATTCTAAACGTTTCGACAATACCGAATCTCTATTTTAAATCCTATCAGAAGGTTTTAAATGGTCGAACTAAATTAATTTTTATTAATTTTTTTTAACGTGGTTCGCACGGCTGAACACATTATTCTTTAATCTTGCGACCAAACTAAAATTAAACCTTAAAACCGAGCCAAGTGTTCTGATACTATTAACAATGCCTAGCCTTATCTAATTACGTCTAGATAAAGGTTACTAAGAGGTTAATTTTATGTATGGTTCACCCGGTTGAACATACTCTTTCTGCTTTTCTAACTAAAAATTTAACCCGTTAAATAGCCAGTCAAAAATTTCTTTATCAAGTAAACAAGCCTCCTATCGCTGTGTAAGCCAAACAGAGTATATTATATAAGTTTTGATTGGTTAAAGTGGCTTTGACGTGGGACGAACTTACAGAACTTAAACATATTAAAAATTTAATCTGCTACTTAGGCATCTTTCATAAAGTTAGAATATTCAATATTAGTGTTTATTTGACACCCACATAGTTTTCAGAAAATTATATTTTGAGATTTTCGGTTCTAATAATGAGTTTTGAATTCTAAATTATGCAGTTAACTGATATTGGGGTGAGTTTTGAACCTGAATTATGTAGCTGAACTGACATTGCACTTAATTTTGAACTTGAATTATGCAGTTGAACTGAAATTGCGCCTAATTTTGAACTTGAATTATGTAGCTGAACTGAAATTGCGCCTAATTTTGAACTTGAATTATGCAGTTGAACTGAAATTGCACCTAATTTTGAACTTGGATTATGTAGCTGAACTGAAATTGCGCCTAATTTTGAACTTGAATTATGCAGTTGAACTGAAATTGCACCTAATTTTGAACTTGGATTATGTAGCTGAACTGAAATTGCGCCTAATTTTGAACTTTTGAATTATGCAGTTGAATTGAAATTGCGTCTAGTTTTGAACTTGAATTATATTATTGAACTGAAATTGTTCTTACTTTTGAATTTGAATTATCTTACTAATTGAAATCTCTCTTAGTTTTGAATTGGATTATCTTCCTGAATTGAATTGTTCTTAGTTTTGAATTGAATTTCTTGCTGAACTGAAATTGTTCTTACTTTTGAATTGAATTATCTTACTGAACTGAAATTGTTCTTAGTTTGAACTTGGATTATGCGGCTGAATTTTGCTAACTAAAATATTAAAAACTAAGTTTCATCATTCAAATTATATCATCGATAACAAGTCTCGGGTTGTTACTAATAATAAGCTAATAAATCTATCTTAGGACCTACGCAAATTTTATTAAATAAATTTGTTTATGCCAACACGATATTTAACGGCGAGTTAAGTTCATTAACTTTAAAGACTAAAAAAAAAAAACTTAAGCTTCGGCAATCAAAACAGATTTGTCTTTGCATAATTTATAAACTTTATTAACTGGATTCAAACTTTTTTTTATATATATATACTTTAATTTGTTATTTTATGAGATTTTTTTAAATTTTTGTCGTTTAGATCGAACGACGTCGTCGCTCCGCAACGTGCGCAAGTTGTTGAATATGCAGCGTAATAATAATTTAAAAAAAATAAATAAATAAATTCTGCAGTGAATTCGCATACTCTATTTAATTAGCCTAATCAGTTTAATGTTTACGGTAGTTTTAGAGGATTAACAAAAACTCGTTCATTTTATTATTAGGAAGAATAGCAATCGCGCCGAAAACGGAACCATTTTCTGCTTCGAAAAATCCGATTTGTAAGGAAAATATTTCACGAATTGTTCGATAAACATCCAATTTTACGAAATTTGAATCTTTAACAACAATTTTTAACAATTATATTACCAGAACTAAGGCAGCAAAGGCGCTAAAACGTAAGTTGGCCTAAGACACAAAATATCGTAGGCCCGACAACAGATGCCAACTTCTAGGATTTTTATTAATGTAGAAACGCATTCCTTATTCATTTTGACTTCTTAATACTGTTTATCATTACTTTTTCTTCTTTAAATTATTAATCATTATTCGTTACACGAGATAATTCGTTTCTATATTAATTATTACAGATATTCTGATTAATAATAGATGCATATACGTCTTGCAATGATAATTAGACTAGAATGACGTCTCCCTGATGAGTCCTTGTTAATATTAGCCATTTCCGACTGTCATTTTAATTAATTTTGCCATAAATTTGCACAGTTTGATGCATTTGCATCAATCCGAGTTCAAATCTTTTTCAGTTTTAACCTATCGAATTTTCAATAATCGATCAAAAATTGGCATTTTTCGGGGAGATATTTCGACGCGTAAACTCTAATTTTTCTGATAAATAATAAATTAGATTCAGAGCAAAAATGGTTAATAGATATGCAGGCATTTTAAATATTAATTTTTTGGTATTAATAAATTTTATATCGGAAAATTAAAGCCGATTTCTGCGATGCAAGTTTGAATCTTTGCGCGTCGCCGTTGCGATACGTCGCGGAGCGTATAAAGTTGCGGCGCAGATGCGTTTATGCAATTAAATAAGCAAAATTTCGCTATAAAAACCTGAAAAGGATACAATTATTGAATGGAGACACAACAGACCTTTCTTTTAACTCTTTAAAATCTGAAAAAGAATAAAATCTCATATTTTTTCGAAAGGTCAACGTGATATTAATATCCATAGCTAGCGATGGGTTACAAAAAAAAAACTTTTTTTTCCTATCTTACTCTTCTTTTTTCCTGTTATATATTTAATAATTCCGGTTCAAGAAAATCCTTCCGGATTCTATAAAAATTTAACAATTCAGCCGCTCTTGCGAATTTCCGCGGAAAAAAGATATTTTTTTTTTAACTTAAAATGTCAGAAATTTTTCCATATTTAATCCCTCTATGCTGCTGCAGTAATAATCAATGGGTTGTATTTTTGCTATTGTGTGTTTCTTCACGCTCTATTCTTCGTCGTACTACCCACGTACCAAATTTAATCCCTATTTTTAATGCAGGAGAATATAATCCGCCGTTAAATATTCAGACATGTTAGCCAGAAAATATTCAAGTTACTAAAGTAGTATTCTTTTTTTTTCTAGTATTTAAACTTTCAGTTTAATTTCTAGCTAATTTTGTTAACGTACGAACATTTTATTAGGCCATTTAAAGTTGGATTTTTAGAAGGGCCTTCAGAGTTAATTAAAGTTTGATTAAATCGTTAATTTAAGATCACTAATAACTTTCGATGCCATTTAATCTTCGTAAGATAGAACTAAATCCCATTTTTGCCTTTAAAAGTTCAAAGGTTAAAAGATTTTACAATTAAAAATCGGTTGGTTGATTGATTCTCTTCTAAAAATTGCATCAAAATCCATAAAAATGTTTTACTTTTTTCGGACATTCATGCTTAAAGATGGTAGACATTAAAGGCCTATCTGAAACTAAACTCTTACAAGAGACTGTAAACTTAGCAAGTTTCCAAAATCTAGAGTTGAATTAAAATATCCACTTATACTTTTTCTAAATTTTATATTCTTTACGAATAATATCTTCATCTACTAAAGAAGGAGGTTTAAAAACGGAAACGCTCTCTTTTATTTTTTTCATGGAAAAGTCGTCATGATTTTTATGTTCTTCCTGTAAAGATAATATTAAATCTTTCACGCAGCAAGCCTTACGCATTTAAGGCCTCTTCCATTCTGTTTTCTGTAAAAAAAGAGGGCCTTTCACGAAGCCACGACGATAACGAGATATTCTTTTATTAATTCTATCCTCGTAGAGATGATAAATTTGAATAGCGTTTGTTAAGGGAGACTAAGTCTCATTATAATTCCGTTTTTGCTTTAATAGAAATTTTATTTTCATGGCTATTAATTTTCCTTTTTATTCTGTTCATTTAACTACATCTTCCTGTGTAGTTGTTGCTTCCGTTTCAGTTCTGTGCCAGTTCTACACACACTCGCACCTGATTACATTTACATGCAGTATGTGACTGAAAGAAGAAATTCGAACTCGTTCGTCCGTTTAAATACTTTTTCTAAACTATTTTTATAACTATATTTTATTTTGGAACGAAAACTGAATATATATTTGTTCTGGATAATAATAATTCGATTTTACGTTTCCTTTATCGGATTACAACCGATGATAACGATTCGCATGTTCACAGTTTTTAAAATCCTGCTGTTTGAGCACCTGAAAACAAAATTTCGGCATTGTTCTTACAAAAACTTACAAAAATATAAGAATAAGGATCTTTTTTTACCACTGCATGAATCTTGACAACTTTGTCTAGCGCACTTTTTATTAAAAATAAAATTGTTTTACGAATTTGAAAAGATATGCTAGCGGCATTGTTAAGTTCTAACGTTGTGAGAGATATATGGGAGCCTAGAAACATTTCAGTATAAAATCTGTAGAAAGGCGTAATATATTATGAATTTACTTTAACAAAAAAAGTATTTTCCGAATTTGGAACTTACTTGTCACTTCTATAAATTTGCCTCTTATGACAGGCTATCTTAAATCTTTTCTGGACCCCTAGATTAAAGTAAAACATGAGTCTCCCTATTTAATATTATTGTGAGGGGCGTGAAAATAACAAAAATAAAAAATAAAAAATTCGAGCCAAGTGCCAAGTCTCTGTCGTTATGCTATCGCAGTCTAGGCAGGAATTTTCCCTCTTGTCACGCTATGTGAAAATGAAAATGTGGGTAACCAAAAAAACGCGGGCTTCCACCATTTGTCTAGTTTGCCTATGGTGAAAGATTGTCCGGTTTGTGCTATAGTTTTCGTGACTAAAAATCAGGAATTTGGTTTGAAAACTCCAACAACGGGTTAAAAATTATCAATATTCATCAGTAGCAGTGGAAGGAAGAGTTTCCTTCCACTGAAGTAGTTGATTATTGGTAATTTATTACTTCATTGTTAGGAGTTTTCAAATCATTTCCCCACAATTTCCTATCATTTGATTCTTCTTGAAAAACGGAAGTTTTACTGCTATTTTTTATGATAATCGCATAAAACTTTGATATTGATATTTCTCAATTTAAACTGTTTTATATATTCGTTAAGATTAATATATAATTTTTTTAATTATTATTTATTATTATAACCATATTTTTCAACCTTTCTTCGAAGTTTTTCCAAATCAGACACAAATTTTCTACAAGAAGTAGCTGAAATAAAATCTACAAGAATAAATTATATTACAGTCTATAAAACAGTATAATATATAGAATATAGTATGTTAACCAGATGGTTATGCTAGACTACAGTCTAATTAGTATTTATATACATTATTATACATTTAGTTCTTGTAGACTAAAATTAATTCTTCCTGATTATAGTCTAGTTATGTCTTATAGATTATAAAATTAATTTTTGATTATAGTCTAGTTAGTTCTTGTAGACTATAGTGTAATTCTTGTTGATTGTGGTCCGGATTCTTGGATTATAGTCTAGTTAGTTCTTGTAGACTATAGTGTAATTCTTGTTGATTGTGGTCCGGATTCTTGGATTCTAGTCTAGTTAGTTCTTGTAGACTATAGTGTAATTCTTGTTGATTGTGGTCCGGATTCTTGGATTCTAGTCTAGTTAATTCTTGTAGACTATAAAATTAATTCTTGTAGATTACAGTCCTGATTCTTGGATTCTAGTCTAGTTAATTCTTGTAGACTATAAAATTAATTCTTGTAGATTACAGTCCTGATTCTTGGATTCTAGTCTAGTTAATTCTTGTAGACTATAAAATTAATTCTTGTAGATTACAGTCCTGATTCTTGGATTCTAGTCTAGTTAATTCTTGTAGACTATAAAATTAATTCTTGTAGATTACAGTCCTGATTCTTGGATTCTAGTCTAGTTAATTCTTGTAGACTATAAAATTAATTCTTGTAGATTACAGTCCTGATTCTTGGATTCTAGTTTAGTTAATTCTTGTAGACTATAAAATTAATTCTTGTAGATTACAGTCCTGATTCTTGGATTCTAATATAGTTAATCCTTGTAGATTATAGTTCAAATTCTTGAATTCTAGTCTAGTTAATTCTTGTAGACTATAAAATCAATTCTTGTTGATTATAATCCAGTCAGTTATTAGATCCTAGTCTAGTTAATTCTTGTTGATTATAGTCCAGTTAGTTCTTGAATCTTTGTCAACTTAGTTCTTGGATTTTAGTCAAGTTAATTATTGTAGATTATAGTATAATTCATGTTGATTACAGTCCGGATTCTTGATTCTAGTCAAGTTAATTCTTGTAGAATATCAAATTAATTTTTGTTTATTATAGTCCAGTTAGTTATTGGATTCTAATCTAATTAATTATTGTAGATTATAGTATAATTCTTGTTGATTACAGTCCAGTTGATTCTTGAATTCTAGTCTAGTTAGTTCTTGCTGATTATAGTCCACTTAATTTTTGTAGTTATTCGTCAAGAATTGGTAAGATTTTAAATGGCATAAATTAAATATTATAAAACAGAACAAGTGCATCAGTAATATTTTATAAAAAAATCCAAATTTCCAGTTCAAAGTTTCGATTAAAAAATATAACTATGGTAGAATTTAACACGCTAAACTCTAGTTAGAAAAACGTAAAAATTTAAAATTACTTCGAAGTTTGGGAATTTTTCTCGGGAATAAAATTAGTTTATAACCAAAGACTTGGTGTTATTCATCAAGTTAACAATCAAAGAACAGTAACTAATCTTTTTCTTCTCTGGAATTAGATCTGGTGACTCTTATTCCATTCTTTCTTTCTTTTTTTCCTAAGTTTAGAACTAATTATCCCGTCTTTTTTTCTTCAGCTTAGGCCAAGAATCCTTCCTGACTGGCATTTTCTTTCTTGTCGCATTGTAATACATCAGGACAAAAGAGAAAAGAGAGAAGGAAAAAATAAAATACAGGAAGCTCTAAAGCTGTAGATAGCTGGCATCTCTTTGACAGAATCGGAATCCGTTGTGATTTTATAGTTTTGTACACAAGAGAGAAGTTTAAAACCGCCGAAGCACAGCAATTGGTGCATTCTTGCCGCATTCGCAGCTATAAACAATTGGCCAATCAGAACAATTTTCACATTTAATTATTCTATGTAACCATCAACAACAATATCGCATAAATATTCCCCAGCATCGAGATTTATTAGAGAATCGGACAGTTATTTATAAATATTCAGAATAAAAATGGCAGAGAGGCGGGTTTCAAAATGGCGTCCCTTATCGAGTACCTGGTCCCTGATTAGAATATTTATCGACCTAGTTTATAGACAGACAACAGCTGTAACAATTCACATCACTTACGTTCTCTGTACGAATACCATTGCGTGCAACCTAGACAGTGTAATTTTTAGCTCTTAGATCGATCGATTATGTAGCTTTCCACTAGGAAAAAAAGGGGGAGAAACAAAATATTAAAAAAAAAGAAAAAATAATAATAATAATACGAAATTTCGTCATTTGCCCTATTGTGTACGTGCCGGATCCTAGCATAAATCCATCCTCTTGAGCACGTCCCTGGCGATAATAAGGATCGGGGATGAAAGGACACGATAGCAATTAGCATCGGGGACGGATTTGCAACGCTAAGAGGATTGCGACCATTCTGTACACAACCTGTACAAGAAGCATGATATGTACACACGGTCGAAGTTATGTACACAATTTGCTTCTGCGAGCTGCCGCTGTCTGTAATCAAGAATTCGATCGCGGAGGGAACAAAGGACCCTCTTGTTGATTTGGAGTCCTTTACGTTCGACCCCTATCTTGTTAGCCGAAGGGGATAGCTGGTATAATTGGTCCCGTGTCCCTGATTAAGTAGGCAAAGAAAAACGGGCTAATTCTGATGCTGCTAGTTAAAGCTTCCCTCCTGAGGCTTGTTCGATCGCTTCGTCCTCCTCACCTCTTGATCCCAAAGTAATTAGAAGGTTGAAACGACCAAGATGCCCATTATTCGAAGGGATATTCTCGATACGAAATGAATCTAAGTTTACAAATTACTTACTATAATTAATACAAGTTTTTTGGTACTCTTCTGCAGTCAGATGTTACTCTCTTCTTCATCATAGAATCTAGTCTAAAAACATTTATATACATCTTTTATTCAAACATCAAACGCTACTATTCAGCATATATATATATATATATCTGTTGTACTGTTGTAAATGTTGTTGCGATCATCATCTCTTTGAGAATATTGTTCGGAAATTTCACCATCAGCATCTTACTACACTCCAATCTTTGCAAGCATTATATATTTGAGCATAATTGAGCCTAACAAGATAAGTGCATTATAGTTTTTTTATTCCTCCTGTTTCATTTTACACTTATTGAGCCTTTCGTAGTTCTTTAAACAAGAAAAATGTCTCTTATTACGTATTTCAAAGGGTAAAATTAAGAATGCAAGCAATAATTTCTATGAAATTCCGAAGATTTTCAGGGTATATCGTATTATTGATTAAAGCGCAACGCATCTTGCGTAGGGTGAATCTACGTTGCATCTACCTATATTGTCACTTCAGCAACATCTAAGAAAACTTATATAAACGTAAAAGTTTTGACAATAACCTGACATTAGATCACTCTAAAATGGAAGCAGAAGCAAAAACTCGCAAAAAAAAAGAAAAAAAAATATCATCTCCTCTTGACAATTTCTGCTAATTTGGTAGTCAAATAGGCCTTATTGATTTTTTTTAGAAGCGCCGAAAGGATTTTAATTTTCCAAACTCTCCTTGGGGGCAAAGGAATGTTTGGGAAAACTTCTTTTATTCTTTTTTATCGTCTTAATTTAAGATATTTAAGGGTCCTCTTCACAGAGCATTAAACCCTCTCTTTCTCTCTTATCTAACTGCTCGCTATCATGCAGATTTTCTACTTCTCTCGACCGAATTTTGTTCGTGTGGTAGTATCGATTGACTCTATTGAACCCGGTGAATAAATAATACTATCTTAATTACTTCTAAAGCATTAAAGCGCTTGAATTAAGCGTAATCGCTCTCTGAATTCAATTCTGTTAATTAGCGGTAGAGAAAAAAGTATCAAAAACAAAATTGCTAATTCAAAGTTCGAACTCGGCGTGTAAGAATATAAAATAAGAGGATAAATAAAAGTCAAATTAAAAAAATCAGACAAAATTCTGTTGCTTTCTTTCCTTGTTTTTTTCTTTTTTCTTTCAGCCAGGGCCAATCGGACCCACATCATGTCTCAAGGTTCCCATCAGGTAAGAGATTTATGTTTATATTTGACAAATTAATTTAGGAATTGTCACCAAATCACGTTTTTTTTATGGTATAATCACATTAAGAGTAATACTTCACTTAAGGGAAGAAGCGTAACCCTGTCTAAAGCCCATTGTAATGGACTTCCTGCTTAGAACGTGAGGAGAAGGAACTTTGAAAGACCTCTTGTCACAAAACAGCAAAGCTGTTGTCATGGTTACAAAGCTGTGATGCTCTCCCTTGCGAGTATCACGAGTCTGGCAGAGTTTCCACTACAAAGAATAAAAAAAAAAAGATGGTCACTTATCGAGCAAGAACGAAAAACATCTCGGTATTGAGCGAAAAAACGCGTGAAAGGTTTGCTTCTAATATCAACTTTCCGGATCCAATCTGTGAGAACGATGATGTTTAATTCATCCAAACCGAAATATGTTACCTTGGGGAGCCGTTTTGTGCTTCTCCTGCGAAACGCCATTATGCGACACACAACTCAATCTCACGAGGGGTATATATTCGGAAGAGAAAGGATCCACACAATCAGTTTAAGTATTTCTGGTAAGAGGAAAAGTTTCTAGATGTGAAGTGTCGTTGTGGATTAAGGTGACACGTCATCTCGATGATATCACAACGACAGCTTGAGGTTTTTGTGGTTTGTTATGTTGTTGGGATGTTTTCCTTCACCAAATCGATGGTGACAAATGTGATTACCGTGCCTAATTGAACGAGCAAACAGTTCATCCCCCTAAGGCACGTCCTGTAGAAAGAAGTCAACCGTGTCCTACTACCGTACCAAACCAATCCTAACTGTAATGGGATAATATTTCCTGGTGCAATTGGAAGGCGTTGGAAGATTGGGGAGGTCCCTTGCACGTGACTCGAATGCATCCCTTCAATCGATATACCTTAGTATTGATTCTGTCGATGTAAGGGATGTTGCAGGGAGGGTGATGATGTATACCCTAGGGAACTAGCAGGTGGCTTGCCTGCTAATCAAATTATTAGAGTTGATTTGAAAGGATCTGCAGTTCATGGGATGGGGCGGAGTTTGTCTGACATGTTAATTCCTAATAAATTGAGCGGGATCTAGAAAAGGAAGGGAGATTTTTACCTCTTCTCTGCTCTTTGTAATCGCTGTTTTGATCTTGCAGGTTCTACCAAAGCCTCCAGTACCAGAATTAAAATATACCTTGGAGAGGTACCTAGGAAGTATTAAATCCGTAGTCGATTCGGAACAGTTTAGCCACACTAAAGCTTTGGTTAACGAGTTTCAGAAACCTGGAGGAGCGGGAGAATGCCTGCAAGATTTACTCAAGAAATATGCCGGAACCACAGACAACTGGGTAAGTAATTACCCTCGTAGGATGTAGTATAAGAATTTTTTTAGTTGTTGAGAACGGGGAGGATCGGTATGATACCACAAGAAAGCAAATAACAAGACATGTCCTCAGAGAATGGAGTCATTTGCTGGGCAAACGGAAGCATCTGGGCCCTGGAGACTCCAACCTTGTTAGCTTTGTTCGCGACAGCAGAATTAACATTCAGTCCATCGATAAGGTAGAGCCTCCAGGGAAGACTAACCGATCAGGATGGGAGAAGGGCGTTCTTCAGCAGATAACCTAATCACTATTTGGTCGTCCATGTTGGAAGTCATCCCGAGTTATCGCATCTCTTCAATCAGCTGCTGTAATGGTAACTGCTGCCTTGTACTTTAAATTGGTTTCGATTTTCGGAATTCGCTACCAAATACAACCTTTTAAAACCCTTATCTTCGATCGGGATGAATGTTACATGATGCACTCTCCGAAATTTGTCTACTTCAGACGCTCTTGCTTGAAGAGAGCAGTTGTAAGATTAAGCTAGAACATAATTTTCTAAACTGGTTCTCCTTCAGATAAGTCTATTAAAGAATATCCTCATCTAGCCATCTCCCGCTGCTCACAAATATATAAGGGCTTAACCTCCCATCCTGTTTTATTGACAAATAAAGAGAGTCGATTCCGGACAAGAATCGGAAGTGAGGTTATCGACCTAATTAACATAAAGATGCTCGAATTCGATTAGGACCGCCTATATGGCATCAGGTGTGGCCAATCTCCACATTTCAAATGGCTCCGGATGCTCCCGACATTCCAGATGGGTCCTTGAGCATCATTGATCTGTTCATCCGTCAATGTCTGTCGTAACTCCACCTCCTTTGCGAATCCTCAAGCTTCTTTTCTTTACGAAACTCTGCATTACTTATGTAAGAATATTCTTATAATTTCTGTAGGTGACTGGCTTCTGGTTGGACGACATGTACTTGAAGAATCCTCTTCCTCTTCCTATAAACTCTAGTCCTTTCTTCATGCTACCGAAACGAGCCTTTAACACACCTAACGAGCAACTCAGGTGAGATTGCAAACAATACACAAATCATGATTTATTCCGAGAAAAAATATGTTTAATGTCGTTCTTTCGGATTCTAGTTATGTTTCGAAATTCGTCGTCTTCTCTCTCAAGTACAAACAAAAATTACAGAGGTAAGTGATTATAAGTTTCTGTGCGGCTTCGTGTTGCAAAGTGGAATCTTATCATATTTCTCTGCCATCAAGGAGAGAATTGGTGCAAGAATACGCGTCAGGACACGGAAAGGGAATCCCACTATGCATGGATACGTATTACAAGTTCTTCTCGTCTTACAGAAGACCGGGATTAGAGAAAGATACTCATTTATTCGGCGATTATTCCAAACACATCGTTGTCATCTGCAGAAATCAGGTAACTCACTAAAAAACCATCTTTATTCTACATATTATGCAACTCATAAACATGAAATCTATTGGCTTCTGTGGGATGCAGAGTTATTTTAAGCTTAATTAAGCGGCAGAGCGATTAATCCCGGCTCTTTACACATTTTCTGACCTTTGTGGATATACCAAACTAAAATATTAATAGCTCGACAAATTTAAAGCATTTATTGAACCAAGTATATCATGTAGGATTTTTATTTTTATAGTAATTAAATGGAAAAGTTAATAATTTATGAATAATCTTTCAATTTATTCATTCTGTTAATGTTTCGTGAACAAACTGATGGTAAAAAGTAATTTTACATTGATTCTACTAGTTGAAACTTAACTTCGGTCTTAGAACAGTTCTATCTAAAATTAACGTGAACTTTCCCAAGTCACTTAATCTCTTGAGCATTTTATTCATTCATGGCTTTAATAGTAAGTAAAATTTGGCAATTAAAACAGGAATACCGAAGATAAGTTTCTGAAAATCTATAGGCCAATGCTTCATTATAGCTAGTGTACATTCTTGTGATTAATCTTACTTGCAAGCAGGCTGTCGCGTAACACGTTTTACATGGAGGCCTACTGGTTTTATGGATTCATAAACACTTCACGCATCCGGTCCCCCTTTTTCCTAGCATTCTTTATGCTCTACTCCCTTTCCCTTCCTCTTTTCAAGAGTTAAACACCGTGTACGGCTCAAGTACTTCATGTGCATACGTTTTTTTCCCCTCCATTCACCGTATTAAAGTCTATATTTAGATTCTGAATGAATGAATACTTTGAATGAATCGCAACATGGCGAAATCGGACATTTTTAAAAATTTTATTTTTAAGGTCGACTACTAAAATAGTACAAACATTAAAATAATAATAAAAAAAGATGTTTTTCTCTGGAAAATATTGCAAAATTTATGTGAAGATGCATAACTTATGAGCCATCCATCTTTCCAAATTTTATATACGTCCAAACGTTCAAAAGTTTCACAAAATTTACGATTTGAAGGTAGATTATCTAGCAGAATTTTGGTAAAAGTTTTCTAGGATGTTTGTAAGAATAAAAAAAAAAATCGTGTATCGCATGTTACTGAAAGCTTCTTTTCTGTTTCGAAAACCTTCTGCTTCTGAAAGTTTGTTCGTTCTCTCGAGTGTTTACACTTAAGAAACAAAAATAAGAAATGGTGACACTAACAATTTACACCGAACATCATCAGCTACCAGTCAAACATATTTTTAAACTTTTAAATAATTTCGAAAAGACATTAAAATGCATTGATTATCATAGCCGACGTGCGTGATAATGCGGCGAATTTAAGTTCGCTTTTCGCTTAATTTAAGATATTTCGGAAATATTTTCGATTTATTAACGAGTGCTCATCATCAGCATTTACATCACTAAATACTTTTAATGGTACTACAGCAATAACAATTGGTAAATGCTTACAAACTTTCTGTTGCAAGTCTGAAGCGCTATTTCGTATCGTATGACGGTAAAAAGAAAAAAAACTTATACATTTGCATTAATTATTATTTTTTTGCATTAATTTAAAAGATTCGACCATAAATAAATAGATAAATAAGGTCTAAAGTGCAGCATCAGCTTTCTTTTCATCCTTAATACGGCGTTAATTTTATACAAAGTAAGCTACTTTATTCTACTTCTCATGAATGAAAAATTCGCTGGTAGAAAAAAAAAAATGCGTAATTTTACCTTCTTAATAAAAAATTTATGTTGTAGCGAATTTAAATTTTTTGTTTTTTTCCCCTTCTCACCTTTCAAGAATTTTTTTTCCGCTACGTAAATCTATTTAAATAATTTTTTAAGCAAGCAAAAAGCACTACAGAAATTTCTCATTGCTATGTATTGTAGCAGAGGTAATAAAAATTTACGAGTGAAACTCAGCTACAATTGTCCCCATTCGTGACATAAGAAGACAAGTTCGGTGAATTTTTTATGCAAAAAACACCAGCATAAGTCTATATTTATGCTTTTACACGTCTGAAATACCGCCCCTCGACGTCCATTTTTAAATACTGTACTGTGTGCGTGTGTTTTTTTTTTCCATAATTAATGCTGCTATAACAATAAAATCGTTGACGATTTCGGATGTTAATGGAAAGTGTTTACAGCTCTGTGATCACTGTTAACAGTAAATGGATCTCCTTTATACAGCAGAATAGTTTTAACCGAACTTCGAATCTACTACTAAAGAAAACGCATTTCCGAATGCACCTATAGTAATAAAATAGTTTTAAACTGAAATTTGTAGAAGTTGTTGCAATGAATTATTTAGTTTAAGGATTTATAAATGTCATAAATAATTTTTAATCGATTTATAAACTTAAATACTACTACGGTAATAAAATCGATTAATACTGCTGCCGTAATTAATCGTTTTTTTTAACGATTGTAAACTGTTACAAGCTGATACATTAATAACTGAAATGTTTCTAAATGCAACTTTTAACAATAAAATAGTTTTAAATCAATCTATTAATGCTGCTACAACAATAAAACGGTTTTAGTTGAATTCCAGCCATGTTAGTTGCGATTATAGTAGTAAAATTGAACGGAAACTAGCATAACAATATAAATTATTTTAATCAATTCTAAGTTATAGTAATAATAACAATAACGGTTTCCTGGTGCAGTTATAGTAATAAAATAGTTTTAAACTAAAATTTGTAGAAATTGTTGCAGTAAATTATTTAGTTTAAGAAAATTATAAATGTCATTTCAATGATAAAAGTAATTTTTAAATCGATTAATCAACTTAAATACTACTACAATAATAAAGTCGATTAATACTGCTGCTGTAATTAATCGTTTTTTAACGATTATTAACTGTTACAGTAGGTGCATTAATAGCTAAAATGTTTCTAAATGCAACTTTTAATAATAAAATAGTTTTAAATCAATCTATTAATGCTGCTACAACAATAAAACGGTTTTAATTGAATTCAAGCTACATTAGTTGCGATTATAGTAGTAAAATAGAACGAAATCTAGCATAACAATATAAATTATTTTAATCATTTCCAAAGTATAACAACAATAAAAAAATTGTTCTTGTTGAGGTTATAGTAATAAAATGGATTTAAACAAGTTTATGGATGCTAATTCAATAATAAAATGGTTTTAACCGACTTCAAACTATGTGGTAATTTCATGCTTTTCTTTCAATGCTGCTGCGGTAATAAAATATTTTTTAAGTTAATTTATAAAATCTACCATAAATCAAAGTTAATATGGCTCCAGTTGCCATTATATTAATAATAAGTGCAGTTATAGCAATAAAATAGTTTTAAACTAAAATTTGTAGAAATTGTTGCAGTGAATTATTTGGTTTAAAGAAATTTATAAATGTCAATTCAACGATAAAAATAATTTTTAATCGATTAATCAGTTTAAATGCTGCTGCACTAATAAAATCGATGAATCCCTGCTGAAATTCTCTTTTTTAACGATTATTAACTGTTATAGCAAGTGCATTAATAACTGAAGTGTTTCTAAATGCAACTTATAACAATAAAATAGTTTTAAATCAAGCTATAAATGCTGCTACAACAATGAAATAATTTTAACTGAATTAAAGTTGTGTTAATTACGGTTGTAGAAGTAAAGAAGAATCGAAATCAGGCTCAGCAATAAAAATTATTTAAATCAATTTCGTTATAATAATAATAACGATAATAATCTGTTCCTGATGCAGTTATAGCAATAAAATAGATTCAGATCAGTTTATGGATGATAATTCAATAATAAAATGGCTTTAATCAATTTCAAACTATGTGACAATTACGTGCTTTTCTTTCAATGCTGCTACGGTAATAAAATATTTTAAAAATTGATTCATAAATTCTACCATAAATCAACATTAATATGGCCTCTGTTGCCATTATAGTAATAATATAATCTGAAACTGAGCGAAATATAGCATAACAATAAAAATTATTTTAATAAATTATACGTTGTAAAAATAATAACAATAATAGCTGTTTCTTGGTGCAGTTATAGCAATAAAATAGTTTTAAATCAATCTATAAATGCTGCTACAACAATGAAATAATTTTAATCGAATTAAAGCTACGTTAATTGCGATTATAATAGTAAAGCAGAATCGAAGTCTAGCGCAGCAATAAAAATTATTTTAATCAATTCCAAGTTATAATAATAATAATAACGATAATAATCTGTTCCTGATGCAGTTATAGCAATAAAATAGATTTAAACCAGTTTATGGATGATAATTCAATAATAAAATAGGACTTCAAACTATGTAATAATTATATATATTTTTTCAATGCTGCTACGGTAATAAAATTTTATTTTTTAATTAATTTATAAAAGCTATCATATATCAACATTAATATGGCCACAGTTGCCATTATAGTAATAATATAATTAGAAACTGAGCGAAATAAAACGTAAAAATTGAAATTATTTTAATCAATTATAAGCTATAGTAATAATAACAATAATAATAACTGTTTCCTGGTGCAGTTATAGCAATAAAACAGTTTTAAATCGGTTTATGGTAATTAGAAATTCGATTAAAATTGTTTTGTTGTCTAGAAGAGTTCGCATTAGCATAACAAAGCGATTTCGATAATATTTATTAATTAATTTAATAAGTACAGTATTTTATTACCGTAGCAGCACTGAAAGAAAAGTGCTGTATATACTGTAGTGTAATTATAACATAGCATGAAGTTGGTTAAAAGCATTTTATTATTGTATTAGTATTCATAAAGTGGTTTAAATCTATTTTTTGCTATAACTGCATCAGAAACAATTTATTATTGTAACTTAGAACTGATTAAAATAATTTTTATTACTGCGCTAGATTTCGCTCAGTTTCAGACTATATTATTACTAGACTACTATTACTACTACTACAATAGTATTAAAGCAGTTTGAAATCGAAAATATTTTATCACAGCAGCAGCATTTATAAATTGATTTAAAGTATATTACTGTCAAAATTATATTTAGAAACATTTAAATTATTAATGCATATGCTTTAGCGATTTATAATTGTTGAAAATCGATTTTATTACTGTGTCAGCATTTAAGCTTAAAATTAATCGATTTAAAATTATATTCGTCCCCCGAAGCGACATTTTTATAAATTACTCAAACAAATTGATTTACTGCAGCAACGTTTACAAATTTCCAGTTTTAGAACTATTTTATTGCTATAGGCGCATTCGGAAATTTATTTGTTTTCGTTATAGTAGTTTTAGAAGTTCGGTTAAAACTATTTTGTTGTCTGAGAGGAATCGATTTACTGTAACAGTGATCGCACATAGCTGTAAACACTAAACACTTTCCGTTGAATACATCCGAAATCGTGAATGATCTTATTGCTATAGCAGCATTAATTACTCTAAAAGGCGTTTCAAATCACTACAAGATTATGAAAATAGTTTTAAAACCGATCTGTAAATACTAATATAGCAATAAAATCTATATTAACCGACTATAAGAATAAAACATATTACTCAATGCTCTAAAGCGCTATCATATGTCATAGTTTGAGCAAAGTAGCAATTTTATGCTACTTCAGCATTAAAATACTATAATTTTACTATAATAGTTTGCCAAATATAATTTAATAATAAGTTTTATAATCGTTTATTAGATATTTTAAATTTATGTAGATCTAATTATAAATAATTTTACGAATGCTATTACAGTAATAAATATCTTATTTTTATTAATTTTAATCAGTTTTTTTAAATTAAATCTTCTATTTTAATAATAAAATTTCTTAATCATATACTGTTTTAGCAATAAAATCGATTTAATGGATTTGATGAGATGCTACCATCGTAATAATAAAATAACGAATTCGATCATTTGTATTTCTAACGGATTAAAACGGTCCGAATGAAATAAACTATTTTTGCCGATTTCTCCAATTTGTAAGTGCTACTAAGGGAATAAAAGTTTCGTAAATCGTTACCAGTTATTCCATGATTGTATGGATTCATTTTAAAAGAATAAATTCATCTTACAGTGAAAAATTTTCCAACAAACTTTATTATTATAAACGGTGATGCGATAGGTTACATAAATTACTACTTAAAGTCTTGTAGTAATGAAGCTTTTAGATATCATTATTCTGCTACGCAATGCTGCTATAATGGCATTTAATCAGTACAATCCATCGCCACTAAAATAAACTTACAAGTTAGTTAATGCATGCATCTACATAGAAAAGCTATATAAACTAGCGCAGATACTGTTACAGTAACAAAAATTACTGAATATTACATAAAAATCAAAGAAAATTCAAGGCGAGATATTAAAATCAAAGTCACGTTCGCGCTCTTAATTTCCCGCTTGTAATTCATATTTTCTAGTATCGAAACTATATGTGCTGTACACGCTAATTACTTGCTAGTATCTAGGTCAAATTCTGGACCCGAACATCTACATCACCATTCGTATGTTGCTACTACAGTAATAAAATTTTTTACTCTGCATTTCGATCGTGTTCATTCCGAAAAAATCTTACATTCCGATGATTCGATCTAGAATTAAACCTTCCGCGATTCAGGACAGAAATTATTAAGATGAAACGTGATTAATATTTATGACAGGTTTTCCTTAAATTTTTGATAAATATATTAAAATATATGCATAAGTGAATTCCGATAAGTTAAGATCAACGATCGTTAAGTTCCATACATCCATGATTAAAAGATAAACAAGAATTCGAATTAGCATCAATTGGAGTAGCATAATAGGAAAGAGTTGGAAAGAAAAGAGATTCTTCCACACTCAATTTTCTATTGTTATTTTATTTTATTCTTTATTTTACTTATTTCCTCTACCGGAAATTCATATTGATTGAATCTATTTTTATATTCCTATCTATTTTCATTTCCTCTTCTTGTTTCTTCCAATCTTCTAAACGTCAAATCGTAACAACAAAAATATTTTAAAGTGTTGCCAAATGTCTTAAATATTTAAATTTCTATTTTCTCCAGTTAAAAAAATAAAAAAAATTATTAAAAATTACCAAAATAAGACAATCTACCGTGGAATCTTCTTAATTTTTAAACTCTTATTTGAACGTGTGTAGAGATGTCGTTGTAATGGAAGTAAAATTTAATTAACCGAAATTTTGATACTATCCATTTCTTAATTAACCTTTCGGGTTATTATTATTTCACACTGCGTATTATATTTTATACTATTTGGCTATATTCACTCTTGGGATTTGAAAAATTCATTAAGTTTCGGGCGATCACGTGTTGGAGTTCAATTCTCAAATTATATATAATGACGATATTCTGCAGCTTATTTTAAACGAGAAGAATGTCTAAATAGCTAAATTTGATTTGCTAATTGAGAATCGTGTCGTGAAGTTTAAAAACTTGTTGAATCCCCGTTAATGTCTTACTAAACTCGAATGCATCTCGTAATTATTCGCCTATCTGAATATCGGGATCGAAACGACCGCGAAATAATTATTTATTTTTTCCTTCATTTTTTTATATACAATTTAGCGAGATGGAATAAAATTCTCTTAAGAATTTTAATGCGATTCAAATCCGAGTCAGTCAAACATCTTTTATCTTTCTTTCCTGCAAAAATAACCTCCGACGGCTTATAAGAAAAATGTTGAATAAATCTTAACTAAGCTATGGTTTGACGTTAAAACCGAAATTTGTCTTACTTTCTTTTGGTTCATGTACATTTACACCACTATCAAAGGTTCGGGTTTCGCTTCTTTTTTTAGGTATATTGATATAAACACCTACATTTATTGCACCCTTTACACCGAACACGCCCAAAAACTAGTCTTTCGAAATGGTGTCGAAACAGTTCTTTACTGGAACGTGGCTGATAAAACTTCTTGCCATCGGTAGATTAAATTCGGAATCTTCACAGTAAAGAAAAAAAAATACTAGAAAGAGAAATAAAACACGGTTACTTTTGGTAATTGGTTTATTCTCATTGAGAATATTAGCCAGACAAACACGCAAAGTTTTAGCACTAATTGTTAATGATAAATTCGGGTTTCTTCCTAGTAATTCCTAGAATCGTTTAACAAACACTCTTGTTTATTGGAAAACGTAAAAAAATGTCGTCTTAATTTTGATCCATAACCAAATTTATTACACTATTTTTTTTCCCCTGTTTTTTTGAATGGTTATTATTTACAAACAACCTTTACGATGTTGTATAGGTATCGCAAATGCATTTTTTATCAGAAAAAAATATATATATATTTCGCTAGAGAGTGATGGAAAATAATTCAGACGGAAAATAAATAATAAATACAACCGGAGTTATAAAGAAACTAATACAGAAATAGAATAAAAAATCGTAAGTACACAAAACTTTAATTAAAATATACTATTGTAGTTTATATGGTTAAAAATTAATCGTAATCGCCAGCAAATTTCAATCAATTAATTAATAAATAATAAATAATGCTTTTAAATTCCCACTGTAAACGTTTCGTGTTGAGGAACAATGCCGCATCAATGGATACGTGAAAGAAAGAATCGGAATAAACAAGATTCAAAATACCTTAGAGATTGCATAAAAACAGAATCGAAAGAACGAAAAAACATAACAACAAACAACAATAACAATACGATCGTTAACGTACAAACGACAACAAAAGCGGCTTAGAGTGCCACACTATAATTAACGTACGGAACTTGCGACCTATTTAAATAATTTTAAAAACATCTACCAGCACGACAAATAAAAAAAATTAAAATTAACGTTTGTTCCACGTAATTAATTATTAATTCAGCATTAAAATGCTTAAGATTCGTAGAGAAGAAAAACGAACGATTTTCCATTCAGGTACTTCAATTGGTTGCTTAGTTGACCGTCACTCTATACTTCCGGCGCTACTGTCCCAAACTTCCGGCCGCACAGTTGCCATGACTACTCAGCAGGTGTTAAGAGTTGGTCGAACAAAGAGATGAATTAATCATTCGATGCAGGCAGGGATGGCGGAGCTTCCATCATCAATTTTTAAACATGGCCGATAAGATCTTGCGCATAATGTACACATCTCTGCATGGGATTAACCAGACAGTATTATAAAGGAATGGCCACCGGAATTATTATATTATTATGCGTCCACGATTGCTGTTATAAATGATTCGATAAGATCGGAAATTAGTATTTATTTATTTTTTCCCCCAGTAAAAATTTTTTCATATTTTTATTAAATTATTCCTTGGAAGTTTGGCGAATTATGGAAGATAATCGGATAAACTGTCTGATTGAATAATTTAATAGACGAAAGGATATTTCTGCTTATTTTCTTTTCTATTATCTATGGGTTTTGCATTATCTTGCAAAATATATTACGGTTTGAGTCTGCCATGTTCACGTTTACGACTCAATCTTGGGCACTTTAAAAACTGTCATGGTTTGTGATATAAAGTGTTGTCCATTTTATAACAAAACGTCAGAGAATAACGATAAGAACGTGATAAATTGGTTTCGCTACGTGGTCTGCGAACGAATTTCTTTTAGTTTGCGTTTTAAGGAAACTGTTTTAGTTTATTTTATCCCCAAAAAAATTCTGATTTTATAACATGTCGAAAAGTAAGCCGATTTGTATGCTTATGCGATAAAATGCAAGTTGTCTAGATATCCTTTAAGACCTTTTATAGTATAACGGGATTGAGAGATATTGAGCAAAAATGCACGGGAGAACATATTGTTTGGTACGTTCATAATTAAAGCAACACGCTATTATTAAGTCAATATTTGCAGACTTTTAAAATTTTATAAGTATATACACTATATATTAAAAAAATAGCAGCAAATATTGATCTAATGTTATCCTGTTTCAACAATTGCAACTGAACTGTATATTATTTGATGGAGAACTCGAATCTATATAGGAAGACCATAATCTATTTAAAGATTTCAATAATGCAACGATGGGCAATAATCCCAGTTCTTTCGGAGAGAATTACCCTGTGTACTTTGCTATTAACTTGTTTTCTGTGCAATACTGACGACTAGTTCTATTCTGAGCATCTTCTTTTGCAATATTTTTCGCTCTGATATTTGTTACATTCAGTTTTATGGGTAACGTTACACAAACGTTAATAAAGAAGAAAACATCAAAGAGTTTCTACCGTTTTATATCGCGGTTTTTTCCCAGTGTTTTCTGATCGTAAAAAAAATAAAATACACAAAATTGCTTAGAGTTTAAAAGGAATAATCAAATGCCGCTTTTATTGATTGTTTGAATTTCTCATTATCCAGATTGTTTCCGTTTGGAAATTCGATTTAGAATAAAGATAAATCAACATTTCTTCTTCCGATTTTTCGTAAATAAATCGTTAAAATCATTACTTTTATGGGCAATAATGTGGTAGAAAAGAAATTTAATAGCTTTAAAGATTTTTCTTACAGACTGGTAGCCGTCATGTCAGAGTGTTTACTGGGAATAAACGTATGACACAAAACAGACGCTCAATCTCTAGCACAGGATAAATAATTTGCATCGTTAGAGGTCATATGCTCCCGTGCCAGATGCTCCAAATTGAATTTCCTCTCGCTTCCTATCTATCAAATCAGAAATCCTATAATATCCACTGTTCTTCTGAAGTCATCCATCATAAATATATTACATTTAATCAAGAAAGTATAGGTTACCCACTTTAATACTTTCTACCGCAGCTTTTCGCACTTTACTTTCCAAATGACAATCCGAACGAAGACGCCATTTTTGAGAAACTTCTTCAAATCGGAAAATTAAGTATGCAACAACCGTCTGATCCTCCCGTCGGAATTTTGACAACCGAAAGTCGTCCAGAATGGAGCAAACTATATAGCACTCTGAATGAAAGTAGGTATGAAGAATTATCGGCGTATAGAATTAAATATATATATACGTATTTATTTGAGTACTTTATCAGGTCAGGTGAATAGAGAATCTATAAAAATCATCCAAGAGTGTCTGTACGTGTTATGTTTGGACGATTATATCTCTCAGACTAGAAACGGAAGGAAGGCTTCCACATTTGTGGAACCCGCTACTATGGCAAGTCATATTCTCCATGGGAGTGGCACCAATAACAATAGCGGAAACAGATGGTACGATAATTTCTTACAGGTATGTATTAAAAACGTTTATTAATACGAAAAACAGTATTGATTTCCGATAAAAATTAGTTTGTGGAAACGCCGTACAGTCAGTTGTTTACGGGAACGAATACATATGTTGATCATTCATTACAGCAGCAACAGAAGTCAATATTTAGCAGTAAACACTTCTGAACACAAACATTTTATGCTGAATATAAATTTATAGCTTATAATTAAAACTTTTTAAAGGATAAAAAGTCGTTGAATTTGCTTTTGCATTTACGATTTAATAATGACTTTTTCAAACGCATCTTAATTTTAAGATTTAGTACAAAATTTATCATCAAATTATACGTTTTATCTTAATAAATTAAATAACACTTGCTTTTTAAAGCATCAGATGCAATTTAAAATGCAATTTTTCATTGAAAAATATATTTTTTGTTGTTTTGAATAGGATTTTATAACGTGACCGTACATTTCCCTAGGGGGCGTTTGTTTTGTCATACAGAGAATTTTATTCGAAATGTTTATTGCTTCCTTCCATCACAAATCAGCAATTGCTAATGTTTAATTTCAACAGAGAAACTATAAAAATTCATAGATTCCCTACCAGAAATAGTCATAAATTTATTTTTTTATGAATAATTTTTAAAATAATTTTATATAGAGACATTATAATGATTTCCACGAGGAGGCGTTATAAAAATAATTATTATTAAAAGAGGGCGCTGAGCTCCTAAAGATTACAAAATTCTGGATTAATGTCGTCAATTTGGGAAAATTAATTCAAGAGTTGCAGCTGTTGATTATTTTTTATTAATATTTTTTTTTTCTATAACTGAACAAGCTTAAAATGTATTCTAAAGTAATTTATATTCATTAATTATTGTCTTCAGTTTATTGCAACGAAAGATGGAGTTTCGGGATTTGTTATGGAACATTCCGTGTCTGAAGGCATCACAGTCTTACGGTTCTGCGAAGAATTTCTTAATTTTTTGTAAGTTTAATGTAATTTTATGCAAATTAAAACTGTATAGCCTCTTTCTCCAGGCAATTCACTATTTTCTTTCTTTTATAGAAAAGAAAAACAAGAAAAAAGCCAAACGGACGGAGAACTCAGAGTGGAGAAACTTAAATGGGAGATAACGGAACCGATAGCCAAAGCAATACAAAATGCAACGAAAAAAATGAATAAGTAGATAAAATTCGAATTCGGTTATTTTTTTTTTTATTGATAGAAAAAAAATTAATTAACACTTCGAGAAAAATCACAAAACGCTCTCTCACGTATGCAGCGTTTATTTAAAATCCTCTCTGTTCTGATGGAGAGTGACGTCATTACCGGCCGGAAATAAACTTCCGTTGGGAACGACGTTGACCCAAAACGGAAATGACGCGTTTTGTGATGTTAATGAAGTCCATCTTCAAATTTTCTAATATATTTTTTTTTCTCTCCTCATTCAGATTGGTGAACGACTTGGACCTCTATGTTTTAAATTTCGACGAATACGGTAAAGAATTCATTAAAGGACAGAAAATCAGTCCGGACGTTTACATACAATTATCCTTACAATTAACACATTACAAGTAAGTCTTTTAATGTAAAAATTCTAGGTTTGTTCTTCTTTAATTGGTTGATGTTGAACGCTTTTCATTGTTTTTATTTTTCTTGTTCGACATTTCTCTCATTAACAGTTAAGACATTAAAACTTTTTTTTTCTTGTATTGTTTCGACGATTCAGTTGGCCATCTTTAAATAGAATTTCGTAAATAAAATAACTGTCTTTAATACATGTCCATTACAGTAAAATAAAACTTTGAAATGTAATCTTAAATTTAAAACATAAATGATTAAAAAAATGTAAAAAAGCAGATAAATTATAATAGTTATATAATAGCTTCATAAAGGGACTTTCAGAAAAAAATGCGAGGCCCAGGACAACTAATATTTTTGAGGCACTTCAAAAAAAGAAAGGGGATTTTCAGATATAATGTGAGGCCCAGGTCAAGTAATATTTTTGAGGCACTTAAAAAAAAAAAAAAAAGATACCACTGTATATTTGTCAATTTTAAGTGTTCAAGAAAAACGAAAACATTGATAAAGAACTTCAAATTTTGACAAATACAACAATATAAAGATATATTTTTTTTCCAACATATTGAGTTATAAATTGAGGCCTCCTATAAATCGTGAGGCCCGGGCAGCCGCCCCTCTTATAGCCACTTGTTTCATACATTAAATATTAGTTCTCTATTTTGAAACAAGATGGCTGCCAGTTCAACTTTTTTTACTTCATTCAGATCTATATTCAAAATTTTTTAATGAATATTTCATATATTTTATTAAAATTACGGCCATTTATTCATTTCGCCACATTGAAACGATTCAATATAATTAACTTTGAATTATTTAATGATGTTCTGTTTACATTCTTTTATCTAGAAACAATAACTGTACATTTAAAAACTCAATATGAAAAGGTGTAAATTTTATGTTTTGAATCTGTTTTTTGGGGGAAAAATTTGTTTTTTTTTTTTAAAAAAAAAATAAATATATTTTAAATAATTTCATTTATTCAAATAAATTCTAAAAAATTTTTTTTTTTTTTTTTTTCCTGCAAAGTGTTTTACAATTTTATTCATTATTTAACCAATTAAATAAATAAAAAATTAAGTGTTAAAAACAAAATTAAAAAATTAATTTTTTACACTCTTGTTTACGAATGAATGCTTGGTAGCACCATTTACTGAATTGTTAATGAGGTAGTTCTCTTTTATTACTTTCATTCAAACAGAGAGAAAGATAACTGTAAAAGAAAACTATTAAGCTTTAAATCTACTATTCTGTAACTAGATTTAATAATTTAAAAACCTTAAACAATATTCCAGGGTGCACCGGAGATTGGTATCGACCTACGAAAGTGCAGCATTAAGGAAATTTAAATATGGACGAGTTGATAACATTCGAGCCTGCACTTCAGAAGCTCTCAACTGGGTACAGGCCATGTGCGACGTCACGCAGGTAGAGGTAGGGACAGATCTTTGTTTTCTTCTTTTTTTTAATTTAAAAATCAATAAAAAACGTATGTTTAACGTATTAGGACGACGAAAAATTACATCTGTTCAGAGAAGCTGTTAAAAAACAAACAGAAATTCTTATTTATGTAAGTCGTTTTTGACTAATTTGCTATATAATTGTTTTCTGTGATGGTAATCGCTGTCTAATTTTAGACGATTAACGGAGAAGGACCGGATAATCACCTCTTGGCTTTAAGACAAATGGCTACCGGGCACGGTATGAAAGAACCAGAAATATTTAAAGACAAGTCGTATAAAGAATTCTTAAATTTCCGTTTGTCCACCAGCCAGGTAAATACGGTTGCGAAGTTGGGCGGCACGTTTCGTGTCATAGAACGACAGGTTTTCAGTTTATTCGTAATAATTTAACGTTATTCGTTTTCTGGACGTTTCAGCTACCAAGTAAACATGATATTATTGTTGGATACGGACCGGTTGTTCCGAACGGCTACGGTTGCTCTTATAATCCTTACGAAAACCACATCGTCTTCTGTATCACTTCCTTCAATTTTTCCGATGCCACCAGTTCCAATTTATTCGCCCAAAGCTTAGAGGGAAGTTTACTACAAATGAGAGAACTTTGCACCAAGTTTATTCAACAAGAAATCAAACAAGCACTTAGATCAGATTAGTAAATGAACAACAATAACACTGCAATACTTAAGACACAGAGAGGGAGAAGAGAGATTGTTAAAACGATAAAACAACAACACGAAAAATGCCCATATAATCACGTTATAAAATGTTAAAAAAATAATAAAAATATATATATTATTTTAGCAGTTAATATATCGAAATGTTTATAATGATGTGTAGATATTATTATTATTAATAAACACAAAGTTAATGTTATAAAGCTTTTAACGATCGGTTGGCAACGTCACCGGATCGATGAAATTTTGAATATTTTATGCATGACGTACTATGACGTCAACAGGTGCTGAATAATATGTTGAACGACGAAGTTTATAAATTAATGTTTGTTGTGAAGTAGAATTAAATTTAAATGTATGTTTACGTTCCTTCTGCAACGTTCTTTTGTAACGAACGTTGACCTAAGCAAATAAAAAAACAATAATAAAGGTTAAAAAGCAAGAGCCATTGATAGAATACAACATATCATTCGGTATTTGTAGATATATGTTAATTTGTTAATGTAAATAGCCATGTATTATATGTAAATGTTGTTGTTGTTGCTGCTGTTAGTTTATTTTTACGTTCATGTTCGGAAGTATTGTTAAAAAATAAAAAAGTGTTTTCTATTGTAGAAAAATTGATAAATGTTGATAATATTATATGTACATAAATATATATATAATATTATATATATATGTTATATAAGAGAATATGAAAGTTATATGATAAAAATAAATAAAAATAAAAAACAATTCTGTATGAGATTTATTTTTTAAATTTTATTAATAAAAGATGGCAGCACATTCAGCATGACAGTTCTGATAATCATTTGAAGTTTTATTATTTCGATATACCAGTATTAAATTTTATTATACAATATTAAAAAATAATGCAAAATGTAATTTTAATATTAAAAAAATAATGCAAAAGTTAGAATAGAAAAGAAAATTTAAAACCGATTTTTCTTTCTGCAGGTAGCTTATATTTAAAAAGAAACTGATTATTATAATATTAAAGAGGAAATGATGATAATTAAAATTTTTAATACTCATTTTTATGCGGAAAAAATATTGTAACAATTTGTAGCAGAACAAGAAACAGTTAATGTGCTGTCGCCATCTAGTGGTAATATTTATTTCTGATTATTCTCTGGTTATTTTTATTATATCTTAAAAATTTAGCAAATACCGTATATAAAATTGTTCTTTAATTTAAAAAATTTTAGTTTTTCAGTTTTTTTATAAGCAATAATTAATATAAAAAGTTATTATTATATGTTGACACGATATGAACGAACTCACTTGGCAGAAGGAAGAATGTGTCTCAGAAAATTATTTTGCATTGATTGATTAAGTTGTGCCCATCTGTGTGCCATCCGAATATATTACTAGGGGTGTCGAGAGATGTCGCCAGACCCGGGGAAAAATTTTCAGCATTATCCTTCTACGGTTAATTCGTGCATAAAAAAATAAATTGTGGGATGATATCCGAGGCCCGGGAAATTTTACCCATCATCCCCCATTCTCTCGTCGGCCCAGTATGCCACTGACGTATATATATCACAACAGCTACTTCTGAGTGCACTATAGACTTATGTCATTCAGAGTACTCCTCGATAATAGAATCGGTTGGAGGATTGAAGGATGAAAATTAACGAGAATGACTTGTCATCCTGACAAAATCTAGATTCAAAAGGAATGTAATTTTGGCCGGATTGACTGCATGTAAACGCTTCGGTTTTCCACTCAAAGACACGGTTTCAATTTCGAATCAAACTTTAGAAAATTCATTCAGGTAGTCAGGCCCTGGCCCATCGATCCCCATTCTCTAGTCTGGCTGGCTATTTAATACATAGGTCGGCAGCAAGAATGTTTTATACATGGACAACCTGCTGAACTGCAATGAGTAACGCTGATGAGGTATACCAATGTAGAAACGTAAAATCGACGATATAGCAAATTGACTTTGTTTTGGTAGCCAGACGTATCCCATTTATGTTAATAAATATAATGACCAGATACAAATCACTAATAAAAAGGGTGTAATACCACAATATGCACTTATTATACCATGTAACCCCATCACTTCAGTGGCTAGTATTGAGCAGGCTATCCAAGTATAAAACATCCTTGGTCAGCAGTCTGGGCAAAGCCTATTTTAGCCACTTAGTAATCAACATATTGGAAATTGACGTCATTTACTGTAAAAAAAAAGAATAATAGGGGAGTTATCTTTCATAGCGAAGACTGACTATAATTATCATTTTTATTTCGAATTTATATAAACATTTTCCTTAGCCATTCTGCTTGTTTTTATTCATTTATAAAACATAGCAAAAAAAAAAGAATAAAAATAGTATAAATAAATAAAAACTAAATTTAATAATTATTTTTAATTAATAATAATTATTAATAATTTTATATATAT
>AYEL01049777.1:0-100138 GCA_000484575.1 Olivierus martensii | reverse complement strand
GTCGGCTGGATTGGCCGCGTGGAAACGCTTCGGCTTTCCACTTTGGAGGACCCGGGTTCGAGTCTCGGCTCCCACCCCTTGAAAATATTTATCATGGGGACCGGGCCCGGCCCGTCGATCCCGGTCCTCTACAATCTGGCTGACCCCTCCGCAGCGGTGGGCAGCCTGTGAAAGGGCTTGTTTCATCCCACCACTTAGTACTCTTACTGAATGGAAAGTGGCGTCATCTGTTGACAAAAAAATGGTAATTTTTAGGCGGCCGGATGGCCGAATGGTAACGAGTTGGCGTCTTATGCTGTTTACACTAGAGGACCCGGGTTCGCGTCCCTGAGACCGGCATCTTCTGAAAAATTTTTCGGGTTTGCCAGCCCGGCGATCTCCGTCTTTCGCCATTTGGCCTCCATCCACGCATATGGATACAGCCGATCGTGATAACTGGTCCCGCCACTTAGTAATCTCACTGATTGGAAAGGGGCGTAAAAAAGCAAAAAATAAAAATAAAAAATGATTTCATTACAGATTATCTGTCAAAGATGAAAGTCGGCATAAACATAAGACAGAAATATTTTTTTTTTGCATATTTTACGTCCCCTTTCCAATCAGGGAGATTACTAAGGGGACGGGGCCAGTTCCAACCATGGGCTGCACCCACACCCGTGGAGGGGGGCCGGATGGTGAAGTACGAAGATCACCGGGCCGGACCCAGCACCCCGAAAAAAATCCGGGACCAGACCCGGGACGCGAACCCGGATCCTCCAGCGTGGTAAGCCAACGCGTTACCACTCGGCCATCCGGCCGCCAGACAAAAATATTGGCATATTTTCGTAAGATGAACTTTTTCAGAGAAACTTTTTTTTTTAAATATAAAGCATATCTATTATAAAAAATATTTATTAGATGTAATATTAAGCGTAATACCAGAAGAGGAAAAATAGATTGTAGAATTTAATAGTAGAATATTGGTTTCACAGTTTAAGATTAAAATTTAATAATGTCAACTGTATATATTCTAATGGAATAAAATATATATATATAAATTAATTTATTTTTTAATTTAATAATATTGAAAAAGTTTAAACATTTTAAATCTTTTCTATAAGTGTCCAGCTCAACATCCAAATAATCTTCATTTTGGTTATAATGAATTTTCTGGAGTGAATAACTAATTATAGCACAAGAATACAAATTGAGAAAAATAACGTAGACAAGTATCAATTAATTAAATGATGATAATTAAATATGACTAATAATAATTAAGATTTACTATTAAACAGGACTTTATAATCTTATTATTGTATTATTTTATTTTTATTAAAATATCAGATCTTTAAAAAAATAATACGTTATTTTATTATTATTAAATTATTTAACAGGAAACTGATACATGTCTGAAGATGTGAACTGATGTGATCTTTCAGATATATACAGCACTGAGTTCTAAGTATTAAAAAATAATAAAGATAATGGAATGTCGACTGCTATATATGCTCAATTAATTGATATAAATAGAAATAAATAGAAAAATCCATTAAAATGATTATTGTTCACCTATTTCACATTTATGTTTAGTTATTTATATTTATGTTTATTTACTGAATTCTGATAATATGAACAATAGACTCGATTAACTAACGAGATAATTAGCATATCTAAAATAATTGTTATATTATCACATAGCTATCTCGTTAAGATATAGTAGATTTATGATGATAAACTATTTATGATACTTCTTCTTAAAGTGCATAAAAGGTGATTTATTACAAGAAGTTTTAAGATCTTTCCTGAAGTGTCTCAACAAGATTCCAATGCTATAGAGCAGGCGTGTAAAAGCCATTTTAATTCAAGGGACATTTATTGAGCCTGTAAGATTGCCCTGGGCCACATCACATTTAAACTTTTTTAAAATTACATTTTGAAGTAAGGATTCAGAAATATAGATTGGATAATTAAAAACGTTGTGTAATCAAATCAATATATTACAAAAATATATAATTACTACATAACTGCTTTTAATTATAACATATTTTTTTATAATTTAATTCCTCTATCAATCTTTAATTTTCTATTAAGCGTTAAAAGTCACATTTTCTGTATATCAACTTTAATTTTCTATTAAGCGTTAAAAGTCACATTTTCTGTACAAAAACAAAAACTTTCATTAAAATTTTATAAATTCAAATAACTATAACTACGTACATTTTTTAAATAAGTTAATAAAACAACAAATAAATCTTTAACAGGACAGTTAGCGAGTACTTTATACACATCTTACAAAGAAGGATTGTTTGGAACTTGATTATTGTATTTGTCTATCCAAAAAAAAATACAGGTTCTTATTTATGGCTTTTTGTTTTTTGGTAAGAAATTTGGCACAAAACGATGTAGTCCTTGCAGGAAAGCACATAGTTTGTGTCACCGATCTGAAAAATCAGTCTGATCTTTACGTAAACATCCGATAAGGCCAATCGAAAAAAACTCGTGCAATTATATTTATTTACTTATTTATTTAACTTCTAAATATACAGAATATAACTACTAGTCTTTTTTATTTCTACATTTCATTAAAATCAAACTAGTGTATCATAGTATATGACATTGCTACGAGGCGACAGTTACTTCCTATTTTCTCATAACATTGTTCTCATTTTCATTTTAGTCAAGAATGTTGAGGGTCACAAAAAATCGGATTGAGGGCCGCCAGTTTGATATCCCTGCTATACAGTAACTTTAATATCATAGAATTTCATTTATAGGATGATTACAGGATTGCTATAATATGGATGAACTGTCAGATACTGTATTAACAGAAATAATGATAACATCAAAAAAGCTTAGTATCATTAATGATAGTGTACTTATATTTTATTAAATACAATATATAAATTTGTTGCGAATACATTATGTATGTAGGCTAATCTTCATTAAATATTTTAATCCAAATACTTTAAACAAATTTATCATAGATATGTATGTAGGCTAATCTTCATTAAATATTTTAATCCAAATACTTTAAACAAATTTATCATAAATATTATCACAAATATATACATGATAGATTAATGTTAATATACTATTTATAATAGTCCTGCTTAAAGTGATTGGATCCAAATAATTGCTTTCATATTGGATCTATATTTTATTATTAGAAGAAAATCGTTAAAGATAATAAAATTTTATGGTAATTAGGCGATAATGAAGATGTTGGACAACAGAAAACGAGTCCTGCTTAAAGTGATTGGATCCAAATAATTGCTTTCATATTGGATCTATATTTTATTGTTAGAAGAAAATCGTTAAAGATAATAAAATTTCATGATAATTAGGCGATAATGAAGATGTTGGACAACAGAAAATGTTATGTATATGAGAATCGTAAACTGGTATTTTATTGCGTTTGCATTAAGAAACAGGACTTTTCTATACTCAGAATATTTTCTTAAACAAATATTATTTATTTGATTTATATTAAATGTGTCAAAAAATAACTCCAATCTCGTCGACTATCGGTCTTTGATTATTTTCATTTATCACTTAAAGGTTATTCATGAAGCATGCAGTTGTGACTTTAATGTATTTATTTTAAGTTTTTGTACAGAAATTAATTTGAAATTCTCTATTATTCTATTGCAATTTGTTTTGATGTAAAATAAATAAATACCGGATATAAATATTCTTTATATGTCACGCTGAAGCTTCAGAAGTTATTTAAAGAAAGTACAGAATATTCTTTTATCGTTTAATTATGTACTTAGTTTTGTGAGAAAATTTCTTTCCTTATACAATATATTTCGTGCTTTATCAATGAATTTTATCATAAAAATCTTCCCTTTAATCTCTTCATGCTTGATCAATGAATATCATACTTCTACCAGTATTTAACTTTTTATCTTTTTATATTTATCATTTTTTTCTTGACTTTTCTACTTGGTTTTATTCACTGGTTGCTTTATTGTTTGAAAATTAAACGAATATAATATCAAATTTTCAAGTAGAACCAAATAAAAATAAAATCAATTATTTTCAAGCATGAATCTTGATGATTCATCATTTTTATGTAAAATTAATCTGTTTCAACATATAAGTTATTCATTCAGATTAAAATGAACAAATGAGCATGGTGTATATGTCTCTATATATCCACCTCTTAGGGCCATACACTTCTCACACCTGCGGAACAGTTTGAAAAGTCGGGAGATTTGGAGGCAAACTAGCTCGTCACAGCAACTCCTCGTCATCCAAGAAACTTTTTCCCTATAAATCTTTTTTTTTCGCATTTCGAAACAAGAAGTTTGAAGATGCTAGGTCGAGAAGATACGGAGGATGAGGCAAAATTCTCATAAAAATAACTGTTTCTACTAGTTGGTGTGCAGGTGCATTGTCAATTAGCAGCAACACAATTTTTGACAGTAAACCATGTCTTTTTTCTTTAATAATTGCCCCCTATTAATGTCGCCTCCTTAGCTAAGAAATTAATTGTCCCATGTCTAGCTTCAAACTGATGAACTTTAGCCACCAAATATCACCTTCTAACTCCGGTTAAACAGGATCTGTTAAAACAAAAAAAAGGCATGCGTATTAGTAAGACAGTAACCTATTATTGTTTATGATTACAGATCTATAGCACACATATAATATTGTAAGCGTAAGAACTTTTTGATCTCCCATCGTACTTAGCCACCGATAAAACAAAATTAACGTTATAATCTTTAATGTATTCGTGCATTTTTAGTAAAATGAAAATACAAAATTTTGATATAGTATCCGAAATGAATATTTTCGGCCGTTATCTCAATTAATAATCTTTTTAAAAATTTCTTTAATGATGATTTTTATCTTATTCAAGTAAAATTTCGAATCAAAAATCGTATAATATTCATAGTTAAATATTTTTATTTTTATAAGTTTTAAAATTTAATTACGGAACTTATTGCCAAATTTATTAGAGTTTTATATTTTGCACTTGGAAAAAATTCATTTTTCCAATCTAGGATTCAGCATAGCTTACGTATGAGTAAGGTTTTGCAGGTAAGCTACTTTTAAGGAGAAGAAAAGTATTTTTAATATTATACTTCTTTAAAAAAAAAAAAAAAAAACAAAACTAGCTCGATTGCACAATAAATTTAAACTGATGACGGAAACGAATTTCTCATAGACAAAATATACTTTCTTATATATTCTTATTCAATTTTAAAATAGTGGAAAACATTTTTAATTGTAAAAATTATGCGAATTTTGATTTCATATATTCTGAAAATTCAAATTCGAATAGAGTATAATATGAATCATTATTATGAAAACATCTTAAAAAGAATATTAAGCGAAATAAAAAAACAGGATACATTTATTTTTGACATCCTGTATATATTTAATCAATAATATAATTTCCATTTGCAGCTATTCTTTTTTCTAATCGAATAAATAGCACTATTCCTTTTACAAAAAAATTTTGGTGATAATGTCTACAGGAAAACATCCGTATATGAAGAGTTACAACTCGCAATAATAAAGTTGATACTTTTGAGACTAAAGTTATAAATGTAAATTGTAAATTCTGAGATCGAAGTTTTATTTTGATAATAAACTATTAGAAAATAAACAAACCAATAAACACAAAAAGCACACAAATCTCCGTTTAAACAGTTAAATCTATACAACATTATGCAATTTTATGGATTAGTCATTACACACTTTTAACTTTCATGTAATATTTAATGTGTATTTGTGTGCATTTATTAAAATAAAAGTTTCGAAATATATCTAAAATAATATGCAAAAGTCAAAAGGAAACGAAAATTGAATAATTGAAATTATTTAAATAGATTTTTAGATATCGAAATTTGAAATAATTTTGATTCTTATATTATAATGGTGGACTTCCGGCCAGTGGAAGAGAATTGAAGTTACAAATATGATGATAAGATAAGTCATATGTTTAAATGATTTCAGTTTTTAATATAAATTGATTGAAATAATTTTTTATCTGATGTTAGTAAGGGATGATGCAATTCATCCATAGATATAGAGCGATGAAGATTTAAATAACAGACTTTTGAAATAAAATCAGTCATATGCCTTTGGATTAATCTCATTTTATACTTCTAGTAAGTAAATTTATGAAATATCCTTGTTGTTCAACGAAATTAAAAACGATCTCAGTGTAAATAATTTAATTTTCCATTTAAAATAGCTTTATTCAGCTCGGCAAATACCGATTTAAATGCTAATTGAAACTAAGTTATTTTAAATGATAAAAACGAAAAATTTTATCTTATCAGCTTTAATACATTTTTTGTGGGTAAATGCAATAAAAATTCTAAAACCATATTTAAAAATATAAATATTTTAATAATGTTAATTCATCAGTTACCATTTGCAGAAACGAAAACAATCATAAATTGTATATTATCTTTTTAATGAAATATATTAGATATTGATTTGGTTTTTTTTTTTTTGGACAAAATTGGCTATGGAGTATATTTTGGACCCAATAAATCCCCTTTAGATTCTATAAATTCCTGCATTTCATTTTAGTTGTATTAGAATTATCTAATTATGTTTCCTGCATTACTTTTGTATTAGAAAACTACAGTGAAACCTGTTAAAATGATCACCTGGCTAAAGGGATCAAATTTCAAAAGCTGGTTTGATTCCCTTAGGATGTAATGCTATTTTTGTTCTGTATAGTGACCACCTGTCTAATGTGTTTATTGACCACTCACTTAGTTAGTTTTAAGAAATTTTAACCCGCTAAAGTGACCAAGAAGATTAATTTCATGGAGTAATTACTGTATTTTCCTTAGAATTTTTTCCATTAGATAAAATTCTAAAGATTAATATTCCATTAAAATTTTTCTGTAATGATAAAATAGTTTGTTAACCAGTAAATTAAAAAGTAAATATTATAATACTACTGTATATGTACCTTTATACAGTATTTTAATTTAAGTTTGACAATGTTAAATGCACGTAGGGTTAGTATTGATATAAGACTTTGTCAGAAGGTGATACGTGTTACATGTCGTTATTATCGCTTGACTGCAAATTGATGATTTTAATTAATATAAATTTGCAGTTTGAATTAATCTGTTCTTTTCTTTTGAAGGAAGGGAGAGAGACACTGTCCTGTATAGTGACCACCTGTGAAAAGTGATTAGTCAGGTTGGTCCCAAAGGGTGGTCACTTAATAGGTTTCACTATATAATCGTCATTGTTTGTGCAAAGTTCCAAATTTCTGGGTTTTAAGTTAGAAAGCTACAATGGCATGTTTATAAAAAAAATTAAAATTAAAACGTTATAAGTTAGATCATATAATATGTCTGACGCGTTAGAAAACGAAGTCAAATTATGTACACAATTAGCCAGTTTTCTGAAAAATGAAGTTCTTATGACATTTTAATTTTTATATAATCTTTCTTTGTTATTTATATGAACAGATTTAATATGTTAAAAGTACAAGATTCAGATTTTTTTTCAGCGAAAATTGTTTTATACTCGGTACATTTATTTTTATTCTCCAAATCAATTACATTTATTGATTTTTTTAACATTTTTTCAAGTATAAGTGTGAAAAATTTTTTATATTTCTCAGGATAATTTTTTCCGATAGTTTGAATGAATGTAATCATATAATTACTAATATAATATATTATTATTTAATTGTTAGATTTAAATTTTAAGATACTTTTGAAAATTTTATAATTTTGACAACTAAACTTTGTTTTTCAATGAAAGAGATAAAATTGAATGTTTGCCCAGTTATGTAATTTGGCGAATTTTAGGCTAAATATTAATAATCAAGGACAGACGAAGTGTGGGTAACGGGTAGCGCCAACGAAAAGTGAGAGCTTATTGAAAAGCTTCGCGACTTGTAAGTTTGAGTTGTCGACAAAGTGTTGAAATTGTTTTAAAAATACCACAATTGAACATTTTAATCAATTAGTAGTCGGCTTTACAGCCGCGGATATGATCTCCTATGTCAAATATAAATCATTACGAAGAGCAACAGACTGAGAACCGACGTAGGAGACATTCAGAGAACAACCATTTAACTAAACGACAGAAAAGTGATTCGATAATGAATGATACAAAGAGAACAAATCTTAATGTAAATAGTCCAAATGGTATGAGTAAAAATGCATCTTTAGCGAACAATAAACCGGGATCTGCAAAGAAACTCGTAATCAGGAATTTTGGTGAGAAAGACTTCTGTTATATTAAGCCTAAAATTAGTCCTAAGAGTTATATATCGGTACATTGCAAATATTAGAAATCATATTTTATGTTGTTTTATTTTTGTTGCATTACTAGGTTTTAAAATTCTTTCATTTTTTTCCAAAATTTGGTCGTCGTCAAGATATGCAGGTCCAATCTTTTTAACCAATTGTCCCAAGTCGAGTTTGTGTGTTTATATAAATAACAGCATAAACTTAATTAATTTACTTAACAAGTTTCATCGAGAAACTTCAAATTGCAATGTAGATGATGCAAATCTATTTTTGATGTAGATTTTGCAAATATATTTTATTAAAATAAAAAAAAAAAACCAAAAGAAAAATTTTAGATAAGGAAATTTTTTATATTCTAATTTTTATTTAAATTTTACACGTTTTAATTTAATAAAATGACTTTCTTTTTTAACATTATTTTGAATATAAATTTGGAAATTATTGGTTTAATACCTGACATTTTATTCACTTAATATTATTATTCTTTAGTCATTCATTTGGTTTGTGCATGTTAAATTAATTATACAACTTACAATAAGACTGCAGATGATCTGCTTGTAAGTAACATACAGTCAGACCTCCATATATAGAAATTCTCCGTATATCAAAGTTTTTTGTTAGTCCCGTGAAATTTCCATTGAAATTTGTTTCTATAGATCGAAATTTTTAATTTCAGAGGCGAGGGAAAAGGATAAGGCAAGGAGTCTAGATTGGGTCAGGTTAGAAAAAGCCGACAAATAAACAAAATGGATGTGTCGATTTGTACTAAAGAGGGGGTTAGTGTAAAGTTCTAGGGCTTTTTTCGGTTTCGGTTTTGTATGTTACTTGTGTTAATTGGCTTAAAACCAAAATCAGAACTGAACCGAGAGATTTTAGGTAGTCCAGCTCTACTAAAACATTTACCATGTCAAAGAGAAAGTCATTGAGTGTCACGGAAAAAGTGGAATTGCTAAAAGATGTGGACTGTGGAGTGAGAAAAAAAAGATGTTGCACAGAAATTCAGGATTCCTCAAAGTACAGTGTCAACAATACTAAAAAATTGGGAATCTGTTTTAAAAGTTGGTAAATTTTAAATTTTTTCCAGGTTTGACCATTTTTTTTAATATGAAGGAATATAAGAATAAGGTTCATAATTTTTATTGTAAATCTGCTTATGCTTGGGAAATTTGTTATTATTTCAATCTATATTAAATGTAGTATAAGCCACAAAATTTTCAGATTTTTGTGACACTCCCACAAAGAACTTTTTATCTTCAAAGTTGGTAAATTTTAAATTTTTTCCAGGTTTGACCATTTTTTTTAATATGAAGGAATAAAAGAATAAGGTTCATAATTTTTATTGTAAATCTACTTATGCTTGGGTAATGAGAGATTAAGGAAAAACTTTGTTATCTCTGTTTGTGTTATTGTTAAAAACTCTTAAGTTATGAAAAAATGCAATCTTCCTTTGCCCAGTTTGGAGTGTCAAAACACTAGTTAATCCTAGGATTTTTTAAACAAAATATACAAAATTGAAAACCTCATTTTATATGCTTTTAAGTGATACATATTCCACCTCTCGGTGCTAATCACATAAAAAACTACAGGCGATTATAAAAAGTGCAAAATATACAAATTTTAGTCTGACTCCATACATATTCTTTCTCATATCTCAGAAATTAAATTTTTTTAAAGTAAATAATAATGCTTTTGAGCCTTTGGGAATATACATAAACAACATTACAAAATTCATCAAAATCAAAAATCATGCAGCGACCACCATTGGCTGATTTAAAATGGAATGACTTTATAGAAATCTATTCAGAGATTAAATTAACAATAAAAATATGGATGCAGTTTTAAGATATCTTTTATTAAGAATTACTGATTAAATATATCTATATATTTCATAATTTCGAGAAATATTTGCAAAAAGTTATCGAAACATTATTGTTCTACGGATCATCAATTAAAACCCATTGCTCTAGAAACACATATTTGAGATCTAAACTACGTAATATATAAAACTATAAGACAAATTGCATTAGTATTTCGTACAATATTTAAACATAGTTATGAATATTTTAAAACAATAAGTAGATGAATAATAAATATCATCTTAATATCAATGCGGTATCTTTACAAAATCTGTGTTGTTCTTGACAGTGGAAATTTCAGCATAGTCAATGTTCTGATGAGAGACATTTCTGAGTTTTAAGAGTCCCGAAAAGACAGAATACAAAGTGCTGCAAATCTGAAAAATGATAATTATTGTTATAAAGATATTTCCAAAGTTTAAAAACATTTATAATAAAGTTTATAAAAAAATTACCTTGAAAGGAAACTTCTTATTGATGTTGTAGAATCCGCATATAGAAAGTCCCAATGGGACTTTGCCGAATCGCTTCATGAAATCAAGAATCTGTATTGATAAATATTCTAATTTTTGAAATTCTAGGAAATCAAATAATTTAAATTAAAACTCATACCTTCATTTTCTGTTCCAGATATAAATAGCATCCTACAAATCGCCGGATATCTTGAAAAGCATTCACCATCTAAACAAACAAAAATTACTTTAATTTTAATTTGAGAATTAAAGTTAATAATATTTCAATTTTGTATATGCCAATACTTACATTAAATGCAATGGAACTCACCACAAGTCCATAGATGATGCAAACGAATGTAAGCAGAATGATTAAGCACAAACAAAAATATTGATGTGAACTGTCCAAATCTACAAAGAGATAGAAGTAATAGGAGAGACTTGTTCCTGAAGAAATACCGGCATAAATCATAAAAAATACATAACTGAAATTGTTGTTGATCTGGTCGATCCATTTCCATAATTCTTCGTGATGCATCATGAATTTTTTTAATTTAAAGTACAGATTTACATCGTGAGTCTTTATTAATGCTAATTCATTAAAACTTTTTTCTAATTCTTTTACGGCTACCCATAGAAAGATTCCTAACAGGAACAAAGTATAACTAATTCCTCCAGTAATAAAGTTGAACCATATTCCGTTCTCTACAACACAGAAAAGAGCTTCGCCTGGAAATTTTTCAATTTTGCGCAAGGTAGGGAATAAATATTTCATCTGCAGAATTTGAATCGAAATAATCAATACATTAACAATAAAAAATATTAACAGGGACAATTTGCAAATATTTTCATAATTATTTTGTATTATGTTTTGCCGACAGAAATATTTGCTTCTCAATGTAATTTTAAGACTGATTTTATTACGATTGACCGAACTGATTGAAGAAGCATAAATAAATGATAAAACAAACATTGCTATTTTGGCGATAAATCTTCCATTTTTGAGTATTTGATATCTTTCGACACAGGGAGCGATGACATTCAATTCCGGAATTAAATGCCAGCATATCAAACAGAGATGTCCCCAAGCAATAAATTCGACAAATCCTAGATAGATTTGTTTTACTATTTTATGCACCGTCTGATTATGAATACAAGAAATATAAGGTTCTGTTCCATAAATAAATGCCATATTTATGCAAGGCTGCAAGAAACAACACAAGCAAATCGATCCTTCTCGGCGAAGATACATTTTCCTTATGGCTTTAGTAATCTTTTAAAAGATATTTTGCTTAGAAATAATGAATTCCAAGAATCTTAAAAGCATTACTTCATTAATATAATAATATTATACATAATATATGGTGTAGAATTTATTACTCTGTATCGATTATTAAATTATTAATGGTATTAGAATTGATCGAAGAACAAGGCAAATTTATGGAAGTAGATATTATTGTATTTCGTTCGTGTGATCATAAAACTCGTTCCTTTCCTCGCATAAGCCCGTTAAAAAATAATTATGGAAGTACTCGTAGGGTTAGTTTTTCCGTTTTTGCCATCGAAATTATTCGAATAATTGTTATTTATTTATTTATTTCATGAAAACGGGCCTCACAGTTTGTTGATATAAGTAAACATCATGTAAAAAAAAGAAATTTCCTGATGTTTGTTCTTAAATATGGAATATAAAAAGCAGTGTATGCATGAAAATCATATAAAGTATGACTAAAATGTAGACATTCATTAAAATAGGTTACATTATTATTTCCATTCAACATTTTCAAAACAATTTGACATCACGAAAATTTCTCCGATGTTCAAGGGATTTCATATTTAGGTTTTGTAACCAATAACTATATTCGAATCGGCGACAACAGATACTATTTCTAAACGAAATGATCATGATAAATCTAGAAATTTATTCCAATCTCTTATTTAAGCCTAGAAAAACCTATTTAAACGTATAAAAGTATTTGATGGCGACAAAACCGTAGAAGTAAATTGAGTAGAAGGACGAACAATAACTTCCTGTCCAGTTCTGAATATGTTGTCTTTCTACTCAATAATAAATTGACTAGATGGACATGTTCGAAATTCTAGAGATAATTTCTGTATTGATCGCAGATTAATTTAACTTTTCAACAGGAAAATTAGTTTATTATTCATGAAGAACTTATACATAAATTTAATAAATTCTATTAACATTCCCGACTTAAGTACTTTTTATTGAACTAATTAATTTACACAACTGATTTTCAACTTTAATGGATGATAATATTTTCCTTAAATTTAAAGAATGAATCTAGTAAAACTAAGTAATTTCAGAGTAAATTTCAAATCGATTATTTTTAAATTTACATTTTACGTGTAAAATTCGATTAATGTGTTAAATGTTTCCACGAAAATCGATATTCTGTTGAAAAGTTGCCTAATATCATATGATGCGGATCACAATTTATAGTAAAATTTAAGTTTTATTCAGAAATGTTGTATATTTCACTGAATAAAATTCAAAATTGTTAATTTCAGATTTATGAGAAAGCTATACCAATCCAAATCGGCCTACAGTATTCAAGAAAAGTTGATATTTCTAATGTAACAATAGAAACTATATTTCCATGTAAAGATGCAGTGTATAGCGTAAATATCTTATTAAGACTTAGTAAAGAACTTGATTTATTAAAAAATCATAAATTGATATTAATTAATAGTATCTACATAATAAGAAAAAAAAGATGTTTAGAGGCAGTGAAGCAATATTTGATATGTATGTTTTATTGGAATACATTACACAGAAACAAGATGGTGGAAAGCTTTGAAATCTGAATAATATATAAATAATCTTGATTGATTTTTGTCCTGTAAATTTTATAAGATATACAAAATGGAGTAATGGATAGGATCACGAAAATGCTTCATTGCCGTTGATAGTGATGATAATTGATAGTAGTAATATCTGCGGGTACAATACGAAGAATAGAGGTATTATGGTCGATGTTTATCACGGAACATAAGAATTCAAGGGGGATATAGAGGTAGCTGCTATGCTAGAGTCCCTAGATAGAGTAACGCATTCAGCCACCATTTTATATCCTCCTGCCGATCGATAATCATGGATAACTTTATGGAAAATAAATCATAATACTGTATTTCTTTTCTAATTATAAATTCAGCAGTTGCTTAACTGATAAACGAAGATCGTATTTAGAAACGTTTTCCTTCCAATATTTTGTAACCATTTCTTTCTTCTTTCATTTCTTTTATCTTGCGGCAAAGGAAAGAGTCTATGACACATTTATGTTCGATTAGAAGAACTTATAGCACTACAACAAGGTGTGTTGTTAAAAAATAAGCAGAAAGCCTATGAACGCAATGTGATTCCCTATCTAACAGGATATAAAATGGCCGATTTGGCGGAGCAGAGAATTGCGCTACTCCAACTCGACAGGGACTCTAGGAATGAAAAAATTGTCAGATTGAACGCAATGTGATTCCCTATCTAACAGGATATAAAATGGCCGATTTGGCGGAGCAGAAAATTGCGCTACTCCAACTCGACAGGGACTCTAGGAATGAAAAAATTTTCAGTATGAAGGTATGAAAACAATTTTTAAGTAAAATGCGTTTTTCTTTTTCTTCTGTTAGCTGAAATATAAAAATTAATGTGAGTAGCAAGAGCATGAAAAATGGCAGTATTTTAAAACACAAAAATTTTGTAATAGAGAATGAATACTGGTATAAGATAAAATGTATAAATATCTTTCTTTAGTATTATTAAAACATTTTCTATATATATCTAATATTATTTTTTCAAGTATTTAATAAATTTGCTGTTTCATATAACCTATGGAATATAATTAATTCATATATAATTTGAGCAATAAGTTTGGGTGTTTTTAGAGAAATATATTTCTATCATATAATTTAAACAGAAATATTTTCTCGAAAAATCTTGAGAATAATATATAATGTATCAAATGCAGAGAAAGCATTATTCTTGGATTCAGATTTATCTATTTTTCTCTTTAAATAGGAAAGAAACTTTAAAAGAATTAGACTGTAATAAGTTTTGCAATGATCACTTTGATAAAAAAAATTGTATAATTTAAGTATGCAAATTAGCATTTGTAATTCCAGTAAAAATTTATCAGTAAAAATATTTAATTTGTATTTTAATCATAGATCTTCTTGTGATAGCTTATCATATTTACTAACTTTAAACTATTGAAATGTCAGCTTTCGTGCCATCACTTGTTTTTTCATCCACTGCTGAATATATAGAATACTTCTTTGTTTTGCTTCTATTTAGACCTGTCTGATGCTTAATACAAGATATCGGTTATAGGAACGATTTATTCATCTCATTACACAGCTTCAGCAAGGCGTTGATACAAAAAAAAACTTGAAGTAGAATAACGTCATTGAGTTCAGGTTCCAAGCGCAGAAGAAAACTGCTTCAGCAAGTCGTTACTTCCGTTAACTTCCCTAGATAGCGTCACATGTATATGACATCATATTCGTTTAAAACGCTTGCGCAAATCACGGACATCCGGGTCCCTGGCATGTTACTTTCAGTGTCTGCTTAAGCTCCACATAAACATAAAATTCTGTCGAATTGTTTACACAGCATCTTCTAGTGTCCATATATATATTCAAGCTGGAGAATGCAACGATGACTGATGGTCTGTCTATCTAAATTACGACACCAACAATGAGTAAATTAAGAATCAAAACATCAAAATTATAAGTCCTTACCTTTTTTAAAATTTGTATAATTAAATAATTTGTATTTTAATTAAAACAGAGAAAGAAATTAATAAAATAAGAACTCTTTATTATTCGTAGCATTAAATGCGAGAACCTAAAAGTCTTGATCAAAAATTTTTCTTGGTCTGAACACCGCTAACTTATCTACTGAATATCTATAATATCTACTGAATACGTTTCAGTTTCAGGTCTACGTAGCCAACTAGTTAAACCTGAAACTGAAATGTTAAGTTTATTTATATTGTACTTTCCGGTGAGTTTCTGGCCAAGATACAGTGTACAAACCGGATGCTGCGTCACTTTCAGTTTCAGTTTTCAGTTTCAGGTGTAGTGGATTCCAGGTCTAAAAATAAAAACTGTATTTTATTGCTGTTGCATATGTTAACGTTATGTAATGAATAGCATCTAAATTTTGATAATTGTCCTATTTTCTTAGTACTGTGCTTGGCTTATATTTTTACATATTAAACGTTTCTACCTGATACTTTTCTGGTTTAAATAAATTATTCTCTGAAACATTGCCAAATATTTCCCATCCCTTAAAGAATTTTTCCAAGGAAAGAAATGTAATCTCTATCTCGTATTTAATATAATGTTATCCATTCTATTGACTATGTTTACTCAGAATTTGAATCCATTTTGTTTTGTTTGACAAATCAAACAAAACAAAATTTTGTTTGACAAATCATCATCTACTTTGGAATATTGTTGAATGAATCGAAATTTTGACTTCAGCTAGTAGATAAAACACTGAACGTGATAGAATATTACATAAAAATTATTATAAAACAATTAAGTAAAAATGGCACAAATATTTATTTTCTATTGATTAATATATAGCAAATATACCTATACAGTATCTATTTTATATGATGATAAAATACAAAAGTCATATTAATTTGCAATTACAGAAGATTTTATTTTAAATATAATTTATTTAATATGCTTAACAGTGATCATCAATACCGAATTATGTTTTCCAGAACCACTCCATAAAACTCTAAAATCGTGGAAATAATACCTTCAAGTAGTAACTTACATAGCATATCAGTTTAAACATACATTATGCAGCTATACTTGAATATTTTTACATAAGAAATAGTCTTAAATTGTGTTTTTAGTTTATTGGGATATTTTTAAAGAAATTTTTACGATAAATTATAAATACTTTATTAAAGGATCGTACGCAATTTCAGAATAGAATATCGTCGGCCGGATGGCAGCGTGGTAAAGCTGGATCCGTCCTAATGGATGGGTCCAGAGTGTGGCTTACCACCCACTCTGGATCCATCCATTAGGATCAACCTAGGGTGGTAAACCTTGGGTGGTCCTGGACCTAGGATCCACCCATTCGGGGTGGATCCAGGGTGTAGCCACAGCTTCCACCTATCCGGGGAAGTCACAGATTCTCCCGGATAGGTGGAATCTATGACTTCCCCCGGATAAGTGGAAACTGTGGCTTACCACCCATCCGGGTTCAAATCCCGGTCCGACAACTCCAGTTTTTCAGGAGGGGTCTGCGCCCGCCTGTTGAATCCCATTCTTCAACTATCTGGTTGACCCCGGATAACTGAAGAATGGGGTTCATGGATGTTGGTCAGCTTGTGGTGAACTCTATAAGTGGCTGCCGTCGGATAGAGAATATCCCATGAGGATATGGCGACTTAATCTACCTACCTACCTAACCGAATAGAATTTCCATTAGTACAGAAAGATTTATGAATACATTAATCGATTTTCTCAATCAAATGCACCTATTTCTGACTCATACAGGAATATTTTCAGTTATATTAGTTTCATAGCATTATTATCCATAGGCATTAAATATCCATTATCCAATATTATCACTTGATGTTAGAAAATCCAGTATCCATTATTACCCACAGACGTCAGAAAATCCATTAATATTTAAAAGGAAATTAATAATGTAAACAGTAATTAAGGTAAGAACATTAAGAGAACTTTACATTGAAAATTTTCATTTAGTTTCTTGTTCGGCAAAAAATATTTAACCTTGAAGAAAGAAGGACGAGTCACTCAAAACTTATGCAGTGAAATGTAATGAATAGAGAGATGATTTCTAAAATTGTCAAGAAAGAGACGATGAGATTCCTGCATATGAAAACAGCTTGATAGAATACATAACAAGATCCATAATCAAATTGATTCTAAGTTTAATATAAAAATTATTTTAAAAATTTTAAAATATTCAATATTTAAAATAAATCGCCGATCAGTTGAAAAAAATAATTATTCTTGATTAACACAAGAGAAAATGTTTCTATTCAAATAGTGATCTTATCATGTAGGATGTATGAGAGAGTTTTAAATTTTGAATTCTTAAACGATAAATATTTTTATTATAAACAATCAAAATGGAAAAACAGGTTAAATAAATCCTGTACAAATCTGATATTAAATGTCTGAAAATTTTAATTAAGGGCTTTGCAAATGGAAAAATGCATAATCGTTCAGTGTAACTTAGTTAATTTAATTAATAATTGCATTATTATTGTTATTTTAGTTATTAAAACTACATAATTAATTAAATATGGAATAGTTAATTATGAAAATTAAATATGAGATAAAGATTATTATTGAGAGTGATTAATTCTACTCAATAGTTTTTGATATTAAATTCAGCTCTAAATACCTTATATTTTCTTATATTGATAAAATAATATACTAAAATTCTTTGCAATTTATATTTATAAAATAAAGAACCCCTGAAAAAAATGTAATCCAGTCGAAAAGATTCGATTTGTCTATGCTGCTACTTACAACCTTGTATAAACATGGCATTAACCTATGGTATCGAGCCTTACAATTCTTGTAATCATAACAAGAGGAATGTACGTCTTCAGATCGATAAATTACTGAAGAAAGTTTATTTCGGATTTTTCGAATTTATTGTTTGGCATCATGTCTTTATTTCATTATGGCAATTGATTCCAGGATTTTATGACAACGTTCCTTGTAGAAAACCATTCCAGATATTAAAACTGGAATTATCATAATAAAAATGGCAATTTTCTTTTCAGCATTTGGATATGCTTCCTGTTATACTTTTGTCAAATATAAGAAAATCAGTCTGCAAATTAAATTGAGAAGTGTAGATTTCTGCCAGGAAAAGATAACCCAAGATAGCTATGTTGATATTCTCAAATTTTCTCTTTTAACTTCCTTTATTGCTAATTCTTTCTGTATTTGGATTATCGTTGTATGGATAGGTTTCGTTTGCAAAAAAGAGAAAAATTTCACGGTGAAGCCTATGGAATGGCAATGGAATATCGCTCAACTTTATTATTGGAGGAATCGGACATTTGTTGTTTCTGTTATTTATGTTTTTTTGGATTGCTGAAAAAGAATTACAAAAAGTCATTAACGAATTAGCAATAATAAAGATGAATGCTGTGAATTTGGCCTTCAATATTAAGAAATTCACGATGCATCATGAGGAATTATGGAATTGGATTGCTCAGAATAATAATAAATACAGTTATATATTTGTGATTATTTATTTTGGTATCACTTCTGGAACAAATTTTTGCTATTATATGTATCTGTTTATGGAGATGGAAACTGCAATTCGATATTTTATTTTCGGGTTAGTCGCTCTGCTCAGATTCATGTGTATTATATATGGACTTCTGCTTAGTTCCTTTGCATTTAATATATGTATTAGCATTTTAATTTTAATTAACAAATTAAAATTAAAATGATTTATTAATTGATTCAGATGATTAATGCTTTTCAAGATATGTGGAGCTATGCAGACTGCTATGTAGAATTAGTACAAAAATTAAAGGTATGAATCTACATAACTTATAAAATAGAGATTATATATGTTTGTATGTATTTATGTGCTTTTTTTAAATAAAATCTACGAGGGAGAATCAGTAATTAAGTTAGAAATGTTGAGACCATAGAAATCACAAGAGATAACTACTTGGTAACACAATTTATTTTTCCACAGAATTTATGTTGCACTCCTAATCGCAATAAATGTGTGCTGCACATACACAGGAGCTAGTTCTTTGTGAATGTCCTTTGTAACAATATTTTTTCGACAAAAACCGTAGAATTGACCGCTGCTTTTAAACCATACACTTCAAACACGTTCAGTGTCATTGTTGAGTGAAATATAATTTAAAGAATAATAAGTGTAACTTAAAACATTCTTCATTTCTTCACTTCGAACTTCCGATATTTTACTGACGTCATCGATAGAGCTAAGATACCGATTGGCTGAAAATGTTCAAACGATGGGGGCGCGTAGGAACTGTAGTAACAGCCTAGGTTTAGCCGCCGTTCTGTCAGATTCGGCATAGTCAACGTCTTTGCAATGCTTTTAAATCCGCGATATATCTGAACTCCATCTAGACCCGGTTGTTTGTTGTAAACTGTGTAAGGTAGAAACTCCATTTAAACCATCGACCCATTGTATGCGGATGAGTTTTTCTCTGAAACATTTCCAAATGTTTCTGCTAATGTTAAATTTAGTTAAAAATTTCACAAATACACACAAATACAAGATAAAGTAAAATTTAAATTTTATTCGTGATTTTATTCCCGTTTGGAAGTTTAATTATTAATTTGTAAATTTTTATTATTATTTCTGATTATATCATTTTTTAAACCATTGGATTGCATGTTGAAGTAAAATTTTCTTGTTTAATTCCAAGTTATTGAATGATACCGGAATTCATTCGTACTAAAACATAAATAATCCAAAAATTCTTTTTATAAAAATAAAAGATTTGGATAAAATAAATTAAAGTATATCCTACTAAAATATTACAATATTTTAAAATAGATAATTAAAATTATAAAATATATACTACTGCAGCGTATGCCACTTTCTCAACTTTTCTGTAACCATATGTCTCGCCTCACATGCAATTATCAGTTGGTCAAATATTTAATTTCAGGAGTAAGAACAAATGACTCCTATAAAACTGCGCCCACTAGCAACTCTTGTTGTCGGACTAAAAAATAGGAATTCATTGTTCTCACTCCTGCAATTAAATAATTGACTGACTGATAATTGCATGTGTGGTATGCTACTTTCTCAACTTTTCTGTAACCATAGGTCTCGCGCCCACATGCAATTATCAGTTGGTCAAATATTTAATTGCAGCAGTGAGAACAAATGACTCCTATAAAACTGCGCCCACTAGCAACTCTTGTTGTCGGACTAAACAATTGGAATCCTTTGTTCTAACTCCTGCAATTAAATAATTGACTGACTGATAATTGCATAATAGTTGAATGATAATTGTGCGAGGCCATACTGTGAAGCATAATTAATACGATCTTGATATATAAGATTATTTCTGTAACATTATCCCAAACATGAAGACATTGCAGTTTATATAGATAAGAACGACTTTATTCCATCAAGTTCACGATAATTTAGGTTTATTAGGCAGAATTTTTATAACTTATGATTTAATTCCAATTATAGTATTAATAATTATTCAAGTAATTAATATAACCGTCGTGAATGTTGTGACACTTAGAATTATAATAAAATTTCCTGACCGTTTCAATTGCATCTGGATATCTTTTCTCACTTCTCTCTGAGATGGAAAAAATAAATTGTTTTTAAAAAATAACCTGATAACTATTGTACTGTATCTCATCAATTGGAAATCTTGCAACTACAGAGTAAATAATCCTATTATTATTAGTGTAGGATAATTAATACTGGAGGCAAACACAAATTTGTTTGAAATTTTTTCTTCAACTGATTATCTCGTGCCATAACTTGAAGCCAAAACTATGAGACCTATCAAAATTCTGTGGCCAAATAATATATGATAGAATATAATAAATTTTTATAATAATTTTTGTATAACTAGATAATTAATGGTAAAAAAATTTATATTCTATTGTTATTTTCTATTGGCTAAATTATGTTTAGAAAGTTGGTTTATTTTAATTATTATTCATTTTAGTATTTTTAGGAAGAGTGTATCATGTTTACAGCCCAAATACATAAAATCTGTGAGAATACCGCAGAGAATGACCGGGAAAAATGTGTATCGAAACATTAGCATATTTTCGAACAAGTTCCTGAATAAGGCCTCCTGCCCACATGCAATTATCAGTCGGTCAACTATTTAATTGCAGGAGTGAGAACAAATAACTCCTATGAGTCATTCCAACTCCTATTGTTTAATCCGCCAACTCTTTTGTTGCTAGTGGCTGCGCTCACTAGCAACAAAAGAGTAGGCGGATTAAACAATTGCAGTCCTTTGTTCTCACTCGTGCAATTAAATAGTTGACCAACTGATAATTGCATGTGGGCACGAGGCCTAAGTGACGCATGGATCCAGGATAGGAGAATTGACTGGGAGACCAAGTTAACTAACAAAATTAGCATAATTATTAAAATAGAAAGAAAATAAAAATACCAAGCAACAAAGATAAGTACAATTAAATTTATTAGTCAGAACTTAGAAGTAAATGAACTACACACAAAATAAAAACAGAGCTATTATTTTAACCAACTCTTGAACAGGAGAGAGAGCTATTCACACTCTTTAGCAGGAAATAGATTTCTCGCAAATTTTATAAAAATGCATTCACATAAATTAATATTACTATAGTAGTAATAAATTAGTAAATTAATGTAATATATTAGTTTAAAAAATATTATGTTGCTAAACTTTAAAATTTTTAACATAAGAAATAATCATACATTATTATTATTATTATTATTATTAATTTTAGGATATTTATTAGTAATTTTTAACGTGACTTATGAATAACATTATTAAATGAATATTAGGCAATTTATTAAGGAATTGCATAATATTATTATATTTCGATTATTATAGAAAGATTTATGAACACATTAATCGATTTTTCAATCAAATGCATATAGTATCTACTTCTGTTCCTTTCCGAAAAATTTACAATTCTATTAGACTCATAATCTCAATATTATAACCCATTAATGTAAGAAAATCCATTAGCGTGTGGACGAAATTAACTCATAAAACGGTAACTAAGACGGGAATGTTAATGGAGAGTTTACATAATGATTATTTTCCACTGCCTCCTTGAATAATAATCTAGAAATGCTTGAAGAATGAACAGCGAAATTTTGGTCACTCGAAAGTTATGCGATCGAAGTTATGCACTCGAAAGTCACTCGAAGTTATGCATTAATGTTTTAATTTATTTTAATTTTAAAAACTATTGAAATGCTCTATCAATGCGAACTGAAATGGAGGACGAAACTCACGCAGATTATTAAAACAACTTATTGGATTTCATAGCAGAACTGCACACTCAACGAAATTCTAAACTTATTATAATTATTGGATATTTTTTAACAAATTTCATTATATACTGCTGAAAATGGTGAAATATATTTGATAATAAATCTGCAATCAGCTAAAGGTAAAAATAATTGAGTTCAGTAGATAAAAAAATGTTATATGTTCAATCATTGGACTGACCATGTAAGCATTTAATAAGAAAATTATAAACAATGAATTGTTAGATACTATCATTACTATAAACAATGAAACAAAATGTGATGTGATAACTAAATTTTTCCATCTGATTATTAAAATACATCTGAATATTTTTAACAAGAGTTTTCAAACTAAAAGAAAAATATTTTAAATTACTTTAACAAATAATTACATTGTTCAATAGTCTGCATTTATTTAAACTATTTAATCAATTAAATATGATTTTTAATTGAATATGAGATGGAACAGTTATTAAATTATGCAACTGATAATTATAAAATCCGAGCAGGAGATTAATCATTGAAAATCACTAATTGATAGAGTTATTAACAATAATTTCTACCAATAAATTCGACTACATACAACTTATGTTCTTATATTGATAAAATAAAACATTAAAATTTTTTGCATTCTATTATTGAAGTAACGCATCTATGGTAGATTTACTAATGCTTTAAAGAGAATGTATTCCAGTCGACAAAGATCAATTTGCCTCTGCTGCTTCTTACAGCCTTGCATAAATATGGCATTAATCTATGGTATCGAGCCTTATGTCTCTTGCCATAATAACGACAAGAAACCTCTGGTTCATACGCATAAAGTATTGAAAAAAGTCTATTTCGGATTTATCGAATTTATTGCTTGGGGAAATGTTTTTATTTTTTTATGGCATTTGATTCCAGGACTGAATGTCTATGCTCCTTGTATTCAAATATATCAGATATTGAAAAGTGGAGTTATCATAATAAAACTGGCAATTTTCCTTTTTGCATACCATCATGCTTCTGCTTTCACTTTTATCAAATATAATAAAATCAGTCTGAATATTAAGTTGAGAAGCTCAGATTTCCATCGGCAAAAGATTACACTAAATAATAATGTTGATGTTGGTGTAGTTTTCCTGTTAAATTCCATCATAGTTAATTCTTTAATAATTTGGATTCAGATTTTGAATATTGGTTTTATTTTCCCATACGTGAGGAAAAAAGAAAAATTTGAAGGTGAAGCCCTTTTCTGTAATGTACAATATGGAATATGGATCAACTTTCTTATTGGAGGAATTTACTATACTTCTTTCTTATTATTTATGTTTCTATGGGTAGCTGAAAAAGAATTCCAACAAATATTTAATGAATTAACATTAATAAAATCGGACGATGCAAATTTGCAGTTCAAACTCGAAAAATTCATGATGCATCACCAGAGATTATGGAATTGGGTAGCTCAGATTAATAATAAATATAGTTATATATTTGTCATGATTTATTTTGCTATTACTTCTGGAACAAGTCTCTGTTATTACATGTATCTGTTTATGGAAATGGATAATGCACTTCGGTATTTTATTTTTGGGTTAGTCGTCCTGATCACATTTTTTTGTGCAATCTATGGATTTCTTTTGAGTTCCTTTGCATTTAATGTAAGCATTGTGTAAGATTATATTAAATTATTATTAATTTTAATATAAGTTAAAATAATGAATTTTTGCTTCAGATGACCAATAGCTTTCAAGATATTCGGAGATACGAGCAATGCCATCGACATTTGAAACAGAAATTGAAGGTATGAATTTTCCTATAATGATATTTAAATTCTCGCCAATTTGAAAGAATAAAAATATATTATTTATCAATTCAGATTCTTGATTTTATGAAACGATTTGGTAAAGTTCCATTGGTACTTTCGTTGGGTGGATTCTTCAATATAGACAAGAGATTTCCTATGAAGGTAATTTAATGGTAAACTTTTATATTAAAGTTTATGAATTTTGTATTCTTATAACAATACTGTAATTGCTTTTTTCAGATGGCCAGCACCTTGTATTCTGTTTTCTCAGGGCTATTAAAACTGAAAAACGTATCTCATCAGAAAATAAACTGTGCTCAAATTTCTATTGTCAACAACACAAACTTATAAGGATTTCTCGCATAAATGCTATTACTTTAATTTTCATGTTTTAAGAGAACAAATGTCATAAGTATACTATATAAGATATTAAAAATTCGAATGTTCCTATAATGTTTATGAATGTACGAATCTTTGAGCTTATATGGGTTTCCTTAGTAATGAACCTAAAGTTGGCGTGAGTTTTGTTTATGAAAATGATTATAATTTTAATTCTTTATTCGATATTCTTTGTACGATGAACAGAGATTTATATAGAAATTGAATGCAGAGAACTGTATTGTGTAATATATTATTAGTTTTATCAATTTAGGGTGTTTTTAACATATATCACCAGTTTTCACTCAATAGATTTTTAGTGATGGATTACTAGTTTCTTCTATCACATATTTTGAGTATAAGTGCACGTTTATACAGGGTGTCCAGCAAAGGACTCCCTGATTTCAAAATTAAAAATCACGAAAACAAAGATCGGTAGAAGAATGCAACAAATGGCATATTTATTGTAAAATCTGTAAGAATTTCATACAGAAGTTTCGAAATAATAGTTACAAAAGCTGCTAACAGATGGTGCTGTACGCTGTACAGTTTGTATCAGCATGCATAAATAAACTTGTCCTTTGCAAGCAGTCTTTGCGATCACATCACAATCTTTTCAAAATGTCCACCGCTTGCAGTACAGAGATGGCGCAAACCAACAATGAAATTTGTTATCACATCCTGTAGTGTCTCAACAAAAGATTAAGATGCCACACAGATCAACGATTCAAGCTCGTCCAGTGTGGTGAGATGGTTCCGTTAGACAATGTCTTTCAATGTGCCCTACAAAATGTAGTCACAAGGAGTCAATCAGGCAAATTTGGAGGCCAATCCATGCCTGCGCCAATACAGCGCCATCTGTTAGCAGCTTTTGTAACTATCATTTCGAAACTTCTATATGAAATTCTTACAGCTTTCACAATAAACATACCATTTGTTGCATTCTTCTACCGATCTTTGTTTTCATGAATTTTAATTTTGAAATCAGGGAGTCCTTTGCTGGACACCCTGTAGCTTACAGACTTTATTGACAGTTTTAAAATCTTGAAATATTGTGGTCACATATTAAATAACCTTATACCCTTGCAGTCCATTTAGTACTAGTCTATTTTGCAAGTCATAATAGCAACAAAGCAACGAATTTTAGTAATTTTTATAAAACAGTAGTTTATAATTTTTTGTGAGTAATTATGTAATGATATTTTTGTGATTTATTCAACAATTTATTAAATTTTTAAATTATAAATTTTACTGTCATACCTGGTTTTTACGTCATATTCGACTTTATGTCGATTTTTTGTTAATAATAATAATAATAATAATTAATAAAAATCTGTTAAAGGCTGGGTCTCACAGGCATAAAACGTGATGTATCGATGCCTAATTAGGATGTCATTTCCGCTATATGGCTAGACCAGTGGTACTTAACCGGTGTTCCCCGGAACACTGATGTTCCGCGAATGTGTTACAAGTGTTCCACGAAATTATGAAAGCGAGGCCTACTTTAATGACAGCGTACTCCGCAGTTGCAATTTATAATGTAGATAAAGTTCAACTTGCATTTTTGAATAAACTATTAAGCGGTGCTTTCTACAAAAGCACTTCAGATTTTGCTACAGTTTATTAATGAACATAAAAATTAAAAAACGCGTAATACTTAGGAATATTGATGAAGAAATGAAGGTATCTTTATCATATATTAGACTTGACAATGATCAAATCTGCAAAAGACAATTAGCTCAGGTATCGCATTAAACTTGATTTTAAAATGTTCCATTTTTAAAAAATAGTTACTTACAGTTCTTAAGAATACAGGTGTCTCTCTCTCTCTTTACGCGATTAATTAGGCTATGAAATAATCGCGTAAAGTGAGTTGAATTTAGCATGGGTGAGATATGGATAGGGTTTTCTTCATAAGGATAAAAAATTTCTTTTGCTTACACCCGTGAGCAAGAGAAATTTTAATGAATGAATGAATTATTTAAACTTATAAACAAATTAAACGAATTTTAATGAATGAATGATTATATGAATGAATTTAATTACTACAACGTCATAAACATCTAAACAGTACATATTTCTCACGGTCTTCAATCCGATGATGAATGGACTGGGTCTGGTGCGTCTGAATCATCGCTTTCTTCTCTGTTGAAGTCTTTGGGATGATAGGCTAATGGTCTTCAACTGTTTTAATGAAACAGTTGAGGACAGTATTCTTTCTATTTATATAAAGTTCTTTGCAGCAAACCAAAAAATCCTGAATTTTTCTCATAATTTTGGTGCTTCTAGTCTTACTAGGATCATATTCTTCAAATATTCTGATGACACTATCAATGTGTTTTAAAAAATTCATTCATTTGTTTTGATGAAAGCAATTTCATGGGCTCAGCAAAAAAAGGCTCCTGATTTCTGGAAATGGAAAACATCATTCATATTGTTTTCCATTTCCAGAAGCTCTTCATTAGTAAGTTTTGATGCATGGGACTCGAGAAGTTCTTCTACATTTGTCTCATCTAGATGAAACAATTTTTAAACAAAAATATTTTTTAATTTTTTTATAACTTTTTTAACTTTTAAAAATTAAGTTAACTTTTTAGTTAACTTACTTTTTAAAATCGCGTTATAGCGAAAACGCCTAAAGTGAGATCGCGTATAACGAGAGATATCTGTATATATTTTTAATTAATGATTTTTTACTGTTATTTAATGTGTAATATATAATTTATCATGCATATTTTTGTTGTTTGTTTCATGATCTTAGTGACAGTGTTCGACAAATTTCTTTACAACCAAAAGTGTTCCGTGACATCGAAAAGGTTAAGAACCACTGCTCTAGACAATAGAGCGCCATGACATTTTTATAAAGATCGATTATCACTCAGGGAAATGATCAGTTAAAATGACATTTTAGAATAACATAAGTGGATAATGAGATTTTAAATGAATATTGTCTTCCACACTTGATGAGAGTATAATTTCTTATCTCTCTGATAATTTGGACATAAGGTTTTGGAAATTTTTATATATTAAATCAATAAACTCGAAAATTTAGAAAAACAAATTAATAATTTTAAAAGTCTAGCAAAGATTAAAATATCTTTTATTAATATATTAGCCAGTATTCGAAATTAGAAAAACTTTACTGAAAAAAAAAATGTTTCAATAATTTTTTTCACTAAAAGTTTTGAAAAATTAAATTGTCTCTAATAACGAAGCTTATGTAAAAGAAATATTTGTCTAAAAAGCAATCATAAGAAAATGAAACTCGGGAACACGATTGTAGCTTTGAAACAAAATATTTGTGTAGAAGGAAACTTCTACTGTAAAAGAAATTTGCTTAAATTAAACATGTAAGAAAATGACCCTCATGCGATGAGAAGGATATTCTGTAGGAACCAATGTACTTCGTCAATATGCAGCCATGATTTGATACTTTATGAACATATTTCTCAATTCAGGTTCTCGAGTTCATGAAGCAATTCGATAAAGTTTCATTGGGGCTCTCTATGGGAAGATTCTTCGACATTAACAAGAGATTTCCTATAAAGGTATTCTTTTTTATGATCTTTGTTATAAGGATTTTTAAACTTTATATATATATATATATATACTTATAACATACTGTACTGAATTTTTTACAGATGGCCAACACACTATATTCCGTCTTTTCGTGATTCTTAAAACTGAAAAACGTTTCTCATCAGAAAAGAAACTGCGTTGAAATTTGCACTTTCAACAACATGGGGAATTATAATGATTTCTTATTGTAATATGATATCTCTTATTTATTTAATAGGTTTCTTTTCTTAAAGTATAGAAATATTTTATAATATTCTATAAGATACCATTAAATTGCAGCAGTTCATATACAATACTTAGGATCTTAAAATAGATCTTATATTCAATTCCTTCGGTTATGAACGTAACGGATTTACTCCTGTTCGTAACTCATATCCTATTCTTACGATGAAGCCAGAGTTACAAACTGTTTCTAATGAATTGTTTAATATATTTAATTAAATGGATTTATAAAAGATTTCTTTATCACATACTTTAAATATAAATTCCCGAATGTGAAATTTTATTGAATGTTCCGTAATCTTATGATACTATGGCTAGATGTTAAATAAGTTTGTAGTTTTCTGTAAATTTGTTAACAGATAATTTCACAAAATCATAATGTTTACAATTCTTGTAGTATTATTTGAAATTTAAATAACATGTCCGGAGATAATAATGTTCTTATAATGATTAGGTTAGGTTAGTTATATAAACGCCGCCATATCCTCATGGATTATTTTATATCTGGCAGCTGATATGGCGGCGTAAATCAATATTTCTGTTGCTATTTTCTATTGGCTGAATATATAGGGTGTTTCTTATCATCTGTATCACCCTTTTTCCTCGGAGGCGCGATGAGATAGGAAGTAGTGTGAAAATTTTTGATTACCAAAAAGTATATCCGAAGAAACGAATAGGCATGATAAAAATTTTGTGGGTCCAACGAAAGTAGCGGCACAAGGAGTCAACTTTGAAATCTCCAATGGAAACAATATTACCGTGGCACAATTGGATAGAACTGTAAAAAACAAACTTTTGTATTTTAAAAGTTTTTTAATATCACCTACGGATTGTGATATATCACAAAAAGGTACTGCCGCATGTACCGCCGATTTGGATTATTCAAGCAATAAGAAGAATCCGACTAAGGGCGTCTGTGTACTCCATAATGCACTCATAAAGGGCTGAAACAAGTCGGGAAACTTTTCTTTTGAGTATGGCTCCGTACAGAACTGTGATGCGAAAAACTTGTCGCATTTGTGATTCGAGTAATACCACCGAGTACCTAATCTGCATAATAATTCTTTTTGCTGCTTCAGTAATGTTCCGCAGGGTACACTCATTCTTCTTCTTATTGCTTGAATAGCCCAATCAGCGATATATGCGGCTGCATCTTTTTTTGTAATATCTCTCAATCCGTATGTGATATTAAAAAACTTTCAAAACAAAAGTTGTTTGGTTTTACAGTTCTATCCAATTATGCCTAAATTGGTATATGTTTCCATTAGAGGTTTCAAAGTTGACCCTTTTGTGCCACTATTTCTGATGGGCCCAACAAAATTTTTATCATGTCTATTCGATTCTTCGGATATACTTTGGTTGTCAAAATTTTTCTCCCTACTTCCTATCTCATCGTGTTTCCGAGAAAAAAAGAGTGGTACGAGTGGTAGGAAATACCCTGTATAGTAATTAGGCTTATGATATGTAATAAGTATAATGATATAATTTGAGATGCATGATGATGATTAATAAAATACGGATTAATACATTAGAGTTTGTAATTACAGTTTATTTTATTTTGTTATTCATTTTAGTATTTTTTACAGTCCGGGGCAACGCTTTCCCATGGTAAATTAATATGGTACGAGGGGTGATCAAAAAGTAAGGTTACAAAGCCTGCAGTGAAACGTGTATATTTTATTTCATACAACCAATACAGCCAACTGATAGTACATACATTAGGTTATTTTTCGACATAGTCTCCATATCGGTTTAGGCACTTGTCGTTTCGTGGGATGAGTTTGAATATTCCCTCCTGGTAAAAATCCTGTCCTTGCGTGTTCCGCCACGTTGTCGCGAAGTGTTTTACCTTCTCGTTGAAGCGAATCGTCGGTCTCCTAGGTGCTCCTTCAAGTGAGGAAAGAGGTGAAAATCGCTTGGAGTGAGGTCCGGGTTGTAGGGAGGGTGTTGAAGCAGTTTCGCTAGGACATTATAGAACACCCTCCCTACAGCCCAGATCTCGCTCCAAGCGACTTTCACCTCTTTCCTCACTTGAAGGAGCACCTAGTAGACCGACGATTCGCTTCAGACGAGGAGTGAAACACTTCGCGACAGTGTGGCTGAACACCAAAGGACAGGATTTTTACCAGGAGAGAATATTCAAACTCATCCCACGAAGAGATAAATGCCTAAACCAATATGGGGACTATGTCGAAAAATAACTTAATGTATGTACTATCAGTTGACTGTATTGGTTGTATGAAATGAAATGTACTCGTTTCACTGCAGGCTTTGTAACCTTACTTTTTGATCACCCCTCGTATATTCGTTTATAAACACATTATACAGCTAAAATTGAAAATTTTAACATAATAAATAAACCTAAATTGTTATTATTTTTATTTTTATGATATTTAAAAATGTACTCGTTTCACTGCAGGCTTTGTAACCTTACTTTTTGATTACCCCTCGTATATTCGTTTATAAACACATTGTACAGCTAAAATTGAAAATTTTAACATAATAAATAAACCTGAATTGTTATTATTTTTATTTTTATGATATTTGCTAGAAAGTTTTTACAGTAATATATAAACAACATTATTAAATGATATTAATCAATTTCCATTCGGTACTGTGAGGATCCCGCAACGTATGGCCGAAATAAAATATGTATATGGAAAAATTATCGTATTTTCGAATAAGGGTTCTGAGTAAGGATACGAGAATGCAGGATGGGAAAAGCGATTTGGAAATGCATTCAAAAAACAAATAACATATTTATTCAAAAACAAACAGGTTTATACAACTTTACACAACATTACACTTACTACAACACAATATTAAACTTTGCTTGATAGAACTTCCCGATGCAGAGATCATACCTGGCAGAGAGAGAGAGTAAACAAGGAATCTATGCCATTCCTTCATTTTCCTTCATGTCTTCGCTTCCTGATGATCGTCGGACCATCACAAACGAGACGAGAACGGATTCAACTATCTGTGCTACATTTCCCTCCATCATCTTTTTCAATGTGTTTTTTCTGTCATGATCGGCTCTCGTTCTGTCCTTTTTTAGAAAGACGAACTTATCTTTTGTTTATTACTCGATAAGAGGCGATCATATTGTTTTATTGTTTGGCTGAAGACGATCTCGTTTCATTCAAGAATGTTTTGGTTTCATCATTGTTCGATGAAATCGTTTTTTTTCCTACTTCTCCAGACATCTCCAGTTTTTATCAAAAAATAATTTTAATAATTATAAAATTTTATCAATCAAAATATACTTTAAATTATTTTATTAAGGTTCGCTAGATTCCTCAGTATATCGATTATTCTAGAAAGATTTATGAATACATTAATCGATTTTTCAATAAAATGCATTAACTTATATAGCTTCTATTTCTGTTTCCATCAAGAATATTTGCAGTTTCATTAGTCTCATAACATTAAATGAAGAAAATGCACCACTGAATAGAGGAAATTAACTCAATATACAGTAAGTCGGGAATGTTAATGGAGAGTTTACATAACAATTCTCACTGTTTTCTTGAATAATTCTAGATATGCTTGAAGAATGAACAACAGAATTTGGTTCACTTGAAAGTTGTGCAATAAATCGCGATCAAGCGATTAATATTCCAGTATTTTAATTTAAAAAAAATTATATATATGCTTTATCAATGTGAACTGAAATGGAGAACGAGATTCGTGCAGATGAGTACTTATTGGAGTTTAATATTTTGTTGAGCGTGCAATTTTATAAAGTTATTGCAATTAATTGCTATTTTACCTACAGATTTCACTATATGGTGTTGAAAATGATGAAATAAATCATCCACAATCGATTAAAGGTAATAATACAGAGCAGTAGAGGAGAAAATGTTATCAGTTCAACCATGTAAGCATTTAATAAAAAAATTATAAACAATGAATTGTTAGATACTATCATTATTATAAACAATGAAAAAAGTGATAACTAAATTCTTTCCATATCTAATTATTAAATCATTCTGAATATTTTTAAAAAAAGAATTTGTAATTGAAAGCAAATAATACTTTAGAGTAACTCTTAATTAGTTTAACAAATAATTACATTTTTATGATTACTTTAGATATTAAACTATTAAGTACATTAAATATGTAACTTTTAATTCAGTTGTTGAACATGAGATGGAAGAATTATCAAAATTATGTAATTAACAATTAGCAATTATTAGATACCAGAAAAAAGTTATTCAAAATCAATAATTGATACAGTTAATAGAGTCAATATTTCGCCAATAATTTCTATTTCATTACAGCTAATATTCTTATCTCGATTAAGCATTAAAACTCTTTACATTCTTTACATCTATAGAAAAGCATCTGTGGTACATTTAATAGCGACATTAGCAAAATGTATTCCAGTGGACAACCCTCGATTTGCTTGTATTGCTTCTTACAACCATGCATAAATATGGCATTAATCTATGGTATCGAGCCTTACATTTCTTGTAATCACAACAAGAGGAACTCTCAGGTCCAGGAGCATAAAGTACTGAAAAAAATCTATTTCGCATTTATCGAATTTATTGCATGGGGACAGGTCTCCTTAATATTATGGCATCTGATTCCACAATTTAATGCCAACGCCCCTTGTATCGAAGTATACCATATATTAAAAAGTGGAGTTATGATAATAAAAATGGCAATTTTCTTTTTATCATTTATTTACGCTTCCTCTTTCACTTTCATTAAAGGTAACAAAATTAGTCTGAAAATTAATTTGAGAAGTTCAGATTTCCGTCGGCAAAATATAACACAAAATAATGATGTTAATGTTGGCGTTCTTTTCCTGCTATGTTACTTCATTGTTAATTCATTCATAATTTGGATTCAGATTGTGATGATTGGTTTTATAATCCCTTATGTGTGGAAAAATGAAAAATTTGAAGGAGAAGCCATTTTCTGTACTGTACAATATGGAATATGGATCAACTTTCTTATTGGAGGAATTTACTATACTTCCTTCCTATTATTTATGTTTCTTTGGATTGCCGAAAAAGAATTCCTAGAAAGTTTAAACGAATTAGCCTTAATAAAACAGGATGATGTGAGTTTTCACTTCAAACTCGAAAAATTCATGAGGCATCACGAGGAATTATGGAATTGGGTAGCTCAGATTAATAATCAGCATAATTATATATTTGTCATGATTTATTTCGGAATTACTTCTGGAACAAGTCTCTGTTATTACATGTATCTGTTCATGGAGATGGATAATGCCCTTCGGTATTTTATCTTCGGCTTAGTCGTCCTGCTCACAATATTTTGTACAATCTATGGATTTATTTTGAGTTCTTTTGCATTTAACGTAAGCATCCGTTAATATAGTAGTATCCAATTATTATTAATTTTAATTTAAATTGAAATAACAAATTTTTGTTTCAGATGATCAATAGCTTTCAGGATATACGGAGATATGAGCAATGCCATTTACATTTGAAACAGAAACTGAAGGTATGAATTTTTCTGTAATGATGTTTAAATTTTCTCCAATTTGAAAGAATAAAAATACAAAATTTATCAATTCAGATTCTTGATTTCATGAAACGATTTGGTAAAGTTCCATTGGGACTTTCTATGGGTGGATTCTTCAACATAAACAAGAGGTTTCCTCTGAAGGTAATTTTCTGGTAAACTTTATTATAAATATTTGTGAACTTTATATTCTTATAACAATAGTGTAATTATTTTTTCAGATGGCCAGCACACTCTATTCCGTTTTCTCAGGACTGTTAAAACTGAGAGAAGTCTCTCATCAGAAAGTAAACTGTCCACATATTTTCACTGTCAATAACACAAATTTATAAGGCTTTTTCGCATATTATATTTATTAATTATTCATAAAATAATATTCATATTTTAAGAGAAGAAATCTAATATTTATAAGAATTCTATATAAGATTTTAAAATTTCGAATATTCCTATAATATTTATGTATGTACAAAACATAGAACTTATAAGAGTTCGTTGATAATGAACATAAAATTATTTGCAACTTTTGTTCATAAAAATGATTATAATTGTAATATTTTATTCAGTTTTCTTATAAGGTGAACAGAGAGTTATGTAGAAATTGAAGACAGAATACTATATTGTGTAATTTATTATTAATTTTATTAATTATAAGTTGTATTTAATATATATGCCAGTCTACATTCAGTAGAGTATTAATGGTGGATAATAAATTTCTTCTTTCACAAGAATACTATATTGTGTAATTTATTATTAATTTTATTAATTATAAGTTGTATTTAATATTGCCAGTCTACATTCAGTAGAGTATTAATGGTGGATAATAAGTTTCTTCTTTCATATTCTTTGAATATAAATACCCGATTATATGAAGAGGATTTTGCTGAGTTCCATCATTTTGAAATTATCTGGTTATATGATAAATAACCTTATATTTTTGCAGTCCATTTAGTAGTAGATTATTTTCCAATTATAATAGCTACCAAACAATGAACTTTAATATATTTATACAGTAGTTCTTCATTTTTTGTGAGGTAATTATGTAATGATATTTTGTGGTTTATTCAACAATTTATTAAATTAAATTTGTTAAATTATAAATTGTTGTGCTTAAAATTATATATAATCGAATATAATCACATATACGATCGATTAATAAACGTGATCAAATATATACCATCGACAGGTCACCGGCAAATGAACGTATTCAATAGTAGAAATTATGAATATCGATATTATAAACACAGCATAATCTGACTGATTAATTCAAATCGGATTTTAACTAAATACTGTTAAAATTATATAAAATTTTGTATCAAAGATTTAAGGTTAAGAAGATTCCGGTATAAGGCGATAGAAAGATTTATGATTGTTTAATTATGATATGATCAGTTATTCATTATATGCTATACTAGAATAAATGTTTCTCTTTGGGAGCGTATAAACACCAATTTGGGTTTGATGTTTTGGTGGTTTGGTTTGGTTAGTGGCGCAAGGTCCTCCTGGGCCAAGCTGCGCCAAGCACAGGGTAAAATTTCAAAAAATGTACTCGAAACGAAATTATATAAAAACAAGCAAAGTAACAAATAAATGGAAAACCAACAACCTATAAAAATGGAGTAAATGGCCAATGGTAACATTTCAAATATAAAACGTCAAAATCAGATTAAAATGTATACATAAAATAGAAACTAGTAAATGGCCAATGGTAACATTTCAAATATAAAACGTCAAAATCAGATTAAAATGTATACGTAAAATAGTATAAACTGCCAGATATCAAATAAAAACAAGTAACAAGGTAAAACACCAGTGGGAATTTAAAATAAAAAAATGATAAATGGTACAACGATAGTATTGATGCTTTACATGATTTTATTGGAAATTTTTAAATATTTTCTCTTATTATTGTTTAATTTGTGCAAATTATTTTGACACTGATGATTTTTGGAAGATTAGCTGAAATACTTTTATTCTTAAGTATTAAAAAACTCCGCATCCATATATTGTTTGTCAACAGATTATTCTTACTGAATGGAAAGTGACTGGGCATCATAAATGACTGGGCGAAGCATGTTCTTGCATAGATTGCCCATTACTGTGGAGGAGTCAGTAAGTTTGGTTTGGTTTAGTGGCGCAAGGGCTTCCTGGGCCATGCTGTGCCAAGCACAGGGTGAGGAGTCAGTAGGATTGTGGAAGACGGTGATTTGCTATAAAGAGGGGAATTAAGAAATCTATATAAATACTTTAAAATAAAATTAGAAAATATTTTTACTAAAGTGAAATACTGATTTAGAAAAAATGGGGTACTCCCGATCAGATAAAATTAAAAAAAAAACTATTAGACTACAAGCACCGCCAGTTTCAATTGCATTGCAGTCTCTGGGATGTTGTTTCCTATGGAATTTTGTTCTTAATAATTTGATTTAATTTTAAATAAAATATACAGTGGTACCTCGGTTAAAGACGGTAATCGTTCCGGGATTGCTGTCGTTATTTAAGGCGCGATTCCCCATAAGATTTAATTGAAAATTGATTGGTTCTGGCTCCTCCCCACAACCATAGTAAATATTAAAAATGCAGATAATGTTTTAAAATGTCCTAAAAATATGGAAAAATATCATTTATTTTTTATATTTGCTATAAAAAAATTAACATTAATAAAATGAATTGTTCGTAAAAATAGTTTTTAATCGTCAATCTTCACCAGAAGGACAATTTGGTTCACTTCGGTTTTTGACATTATCAATCTTCACCAAAAAGACAATTGGGCTCACTTCGGAGTTTTTGACAAATGAATCGTAAACACTGATTAGCAGCTTATAGATTCAACGATTATTATACAGATCAGATTTGATTTTTCCTTTTCATGGGGAACGAACAATGACACACTTTCGCCGATTTATTGCCTATATAAACTATAGGATCTCGGACAAACTTTTTTCCTAGATATAGAATCCGAAACTGAAATCCAAAAATCCGGCAATCCTCAGGTCCCGAGGTTGCCGGATTTTTGATTGTCAACCTATACAATTAGTGAACTGTAACAAATTATTAACATTCTTCATTGTATAATACTAGCACATATTCAACGTTATTTTTAGTTTATATAATAATAAATTATTCGAACAGTAAATTGAAATGCTTATGCAATTGCGGTAGGATTATACGAGTTGTTATTTTTCCAAAGTTTTGGTAGATTTTTTAATGCAAAAATATGAAAATTATTGTTATAATGTATAATAATTTTATCATTAATAACAGCTAAATTTTCGTTTAATTTAGTTGCCCAGATATGGAATGGCAATTCACAGGACAACTGTTTCTCCTTATATCCGTTTGTTACGTCAATGAATTGGATATAAAATAATAACTTACATTACATATCCACTTAAATCGGAGTGAATTAAAAGTGTTCTTTTGCGAAATGATCCTCTCATTGGATACACTTTCTTCATTGCTCTAGTATTTCCTATATTCTCCAGGGAGGAAATGTTTGTTTTCCAATTCCATCCATCCTCATCTTTTTTTAAATTAGATGCAATAAGTTTTCGAAAACTTCTATACTGCAAGTAAAAATATGTTAAATTGTTTTAAAAATAACTTCTAGTTTATATGTTAGAGCTTTACTCAATACATTTAAACTACTAGTTTAAATGTATTGAGTAAAGCAATTATTCATAATAAACATAAATTCAAGGAGATGTATATCGTAAGATTAAAATAGAAGTTATTTTAATCAAAAAACAATTATCAGTATCGAAAATTTATTTTTCAAAGAGTAGAAAATAAATACTCTTGCCCCATCATAGGAATAGAAGTATGCATCAGGTATGATATAAAAGTAATCACTTAGTCCTGTATAAAATACTATAGAAAAAACTTTTGTGAAAAAAAATATATATTTGTCATGAATTATCAGGAACAACTACATATATATTAAGAGAAAATTTTATGAAAATTTGATTATTTTTTCAGTTAAAAATTTTTCTGCTCGCAATAATTCTATTTGTTTTTCGTTCATAACTTCTAAAACACTTAAAAATAAAGAAATATTTTTTTACGATTTAAAACCAACATTTTATAATTAATTTATACAGGGCCGGTGCTAAGCTGAATATCGTCCGCCTGCAAACCAGAAATGGGCGCCACAAATAGAAGGAAAGTTATTTATTTATAAGAATGAATCTTAATACTAACACTTTGAAACGGTGCCCATCTTATAATGGCTCCTGCTTGTTATGCAGAAGCTGCAGGTCCGCATCCGCCGGCTCTGAACTTATATTTCGTTCAACGTTTAATTAAGCAAAGATATGAGAGTACATATCGTATTTTGTCCCCATCACTAGTAGCGTAATCATATTCCATAGTATCATATATCTGATAACTGATGTAGTTCTCATTATTGTAGGAGAGAATATAATTAAATCCTACCTGTGTTCATAACTTACTCAATGGGTTTTTCAGAAAAAAAATAACACTTTCTACATATTTACCACTCAAGAATATAATTAAATCCTACCTGTGTTCATAACTTACTCAATGGGTTTTTCAGAAAAAAAAAAATAACACTTTCTACGTATTTACCACTCAAAAAGTTTGATACTGTTTGTTAAAGATCGGACAGATTAAGATGAGATTCCACCAAAAATAAAAATGGAAAAAATAGCCAAGTTCTATTCTACCAGTTTGTTTGGCCACCAAAAGAGTAGAGATTTTAAACAGGTGCCAAGTTCCATTCCAACCCCAAAGACTAAAATTGAACAACATATACAATTTGCATTTTACTAGCTTAATCGGAAGTGAAGTTATAGAAATGGCAAATATGGCCTAAGTTGGTTCGTGTAAATATGCACACAGTGTGCGCCGCGCGAACTTGCCGGACGCACTGCCGTGCACCTTGATAAAAAAAAAAAGGCAAATATGGCCTAAGTTGGTTCGTGTAAATATGCACACAGTGTGCGCCGCGCGAACTTACCGGACGCACTGTCGTGCACCTTGATAAAAAAAAATGTGTCCAATACAATCACCATCACAGAATCACATTTCATGCCAAAGCAATCATCTGCCACTATTTTCAAAAAATATTGCTGTTTAATACTCTTACTCGACCGAGTCATATAGGACACTACTACAGGGATTCACAGACTTGTTAAGACCAAGAGCCGCATAGATTCACTATGGCTTATAGGAGGGCCACAAAAAATCTACGAAAGTTATATATCATATCATGTTTATTAATTGCATGTTACAAAGCACCATATGGAGCCTTCAGGTCGGTCAGGCACAGGTTTGGATTTTAAATGCCTTAGTCAAGATTTCTGATACCAGTTGGGTTTGTTTGTGTCCCAACAACACAGTTGATTCTGGCCGAATAAACTGTTCCGGTTGTGGCGTGAGTTAGGACTGGACAGGACAACCAGAAAAGACAGTATCAAAGACACACAATGCAAATTAACATTAGATATTTAATATTTAATGTTAATTTGCATTAAACCGACGATTGCGTTTCCACTCTGGAAGTATCTCGTGAAAGAAAGGCAGGATGATTTTGATGATGGAACCGGGAAGACGGAGATTCCTGTACATTATCTCACACATTAACACTTTAATACATTGGTGGGAAGGATAAATACCTTATTGCAGGTCAGCGATTAGTAGACGTTCTTAACTCAATTCTTCGATGCTGATAAGCAAGATGAAATAGAGACCGACGATTGCGTTTCCACTCTGGAAGTATCTCGTGAAAGAAAGGCAGGATGATTTTGATGATGGAACCGGGAAGACGGAGATGATGGTGACGGACAAACCAGGGAATCGACGGCTGTCGGAAAAAAGGAGGAAGACCCGGAAAAGACCCCTAGCCTTTGTTCAGAGGGTTTTTATATCGTTGACCATTTCCTCCCCCATCGGTCCAAAGGCAGACAGTCTGGACCTAAAAGGTCACTCTTCTTGGCTCGGGTTCTCTCTCGGGTCTTATCCAGACCTAATAACCCGGATCATAAATTCGTAATTGTCACCCAAATAAAATTTGTTTTTGATGTAGTTTCCGGAGCAGTCTCCTTATCTTCGTACTTTATGATAAACTGATTATTCTTGTTCTAAATCATCGTCTCTCTACGTGATTTTTCACTAATAATATTGATAAGTGTTACTAATTTCTCTGTTTTCGTCTTTCCCCGAATCACGTGACCCTTACGAATTATTTTATTCGATCACATGACTCTCACAACCATAATCAAAAGTAATCAAAGAATTTTTAATTAGATGCATGGTACTATATCGATTTTTAGCAATTTTTTGTGTTAAGTTCGACATATGTATTTAATAATAGCCAAGCACAAGACTGATTATTTTCATTAGTTAAGCGGCAGTGCAATCTTGTCCGCATATACAATTTTTTGAAATTGGTTAAATTATCTATTTCTCACACATATAGCAACAATTTAAAAATGTTTATTATTACTAATAGAATATTATTTTTCCTTAGTTTAAAAATATTATTATCGAACCCCCTGTAAAAATAATTTCACATCAAAAAATATTTGAAAATGCATTGTTGAAAACTACAAATAGTATAATATTTCGTTGATTGTGTGACTTGCTAAAATAACAAATGCCGCCAACAAATCAACGAAGGGCCGCGGTTTGTACATCCCTGCTCTACAACATATATTCCTAAATTTATCATTATAATTAAAGAGGAAATTTGATTTAAAATGAATATTTGAAAACATTAAGTGGATCATCATTTAAATAAGGAGAAACTACTGAACAAAAGTGTTACCTTTAATTGATTTGTTTGATCGTATACGAAATTCTTCGCTTTTGACAAAGTCATGTCCTTCGGTATTTCAGTTATCACTTGTTTCATTAACCTGCATATTCCTAATCCAAACTCGTCTTCATTATCGGGATACGCAAGAGGAGATATATCGATCAAAATCAGTTCTTTAACCAAATCAGGCTGCAGAATGAAAGGAATAAAGTTATCATATATAAAGGAAGAAAGCGTAAACGTATTATTTGTAGCTATGTAAAGAAAAGTTAAGAACTTTTTTAAAAGCCAGGTCGATGGCAGTTGTTCCTCCCATACTGTGTCCAATTATTACTGGCGAAATATTCATCTTAAGAATAAAATTCTCCAGATCTTTAACGTTTCTCTCGTGATTCATGTTTGATGCCTTAGGTGATTCTCCATGATCGCGCATATCCAAAACGTAAACCTATATAAACCGTATTCAAAATTAACAAAAGTTGCTTTCATATTCGTATTTGAAGAAACACTCACTTTTCTAACAGTCTTCTCCGCAATTTCTTTAGCTATTGCTGCCCAGCTTTGTTTGTTATCGAATAATGAGTGAAAAATAACAACTGGCGGAAATGAACTCGTGAATAAGTCGTCGTCTTCACCATCATATACATCATAGGCCAAATCTAACGGTTTGCTGAAAATACTGAATATATATAGTTTTGTAAATCGAATGCGTTTTTTTATTCTCAGGAAGTACTACTTACTGGTCGCACTCTTCCATCGTGAATAAATTCCAGAATGAATACAGTTAGCAGCTAAAAATACAGTAATATATAAGCTTCAAGCTTTTATTTATCATAAATCACCTAAACGATGAATTTTTATAAACAGGGAAAAATTATTCTATATGTCTATTATTATTAATATTGTTATTATTATTATTATTAATGAAAAATAATTTTCTGTCAATTCAATATAATTATTTTATAAATTAATTTATTTTTTAATTTATTTTAAAAAATAAATTCTTATATCATTTGAGAATACAGTCGTAGAACTTATAAGACGTTTACAATATCACACTCGAAAGAATCGTAAAAAATATAGTTTTTATAATTCATAGCCATATTTTTACAAGAATAAATCTTCTAAATATGCAGATCTTAAATTTTTAATTTTCAGAGCGTTATCTTATAACGGGACATGTAGAGATATCAAGTAAGTAAGTTTTGATGTAGTTTAAATGAAAAAGAGTCACCATTTAAGCTACATCAAACCCAGATAAGATCGGCCGGATTGGCCGCGTGGAAACGCTTCGGCTTTCCACTTTGGAGGACGCCGGATTGGCCGCGTGGAAACGCTTCGGCTTTCCACTCTGGAGGACCCGTGTTTACCCTAAGGCTGGCTCTGTATATCAGCAATAGGTCTCATGAGTCGGTCGGATTGGCCGCGTGGAAACGCTTCGGCTTTCCACTCTGGAGGACCCGGGGATTGGCCGCGTGGAAACGCTTCGGCTTTCCACTCTGGAGGACCCGGTTTCGAATCACGGGTCCCACCCCTTGAAAATATTTATCATGGGGTCCGGGCCCGGTCCAAGTGGAAACGCTTCGGCTTTCCACTCTGGAGGACCCGGGTTCGAGCCTCTGTCCCACCCCTTGAAAATATTTATCATGGGGTCCGGGCCCGGCCTGTCAATCCCCGTTCTCCACAATCCGGTTGATCCCTCCGCAGGAGTGGGCAGCCTTTGGAAGGGCTTGTTTCGCCCCGCCACATAGTATTTTACTTCAATGGAGTGTGGCGTCATCTGTTGACAAAATAACCCCGATAAGACGCCCCCCCATTCAGCCGCCACTCTCGCTAACCGCCTAGTAATTTGGCGAACGTATTTCCCCTATGCTAATGGAATAGGCAATTCCCGATAAGATGGGGGTATATATATCTCTTATAGATACATCTTAACCCCGATAAGATGGGAATATATATCTCCTATCTTCCTAGTAATTTGGCGAACGGATCTTCCCTATGTTAATAGAATAGGCATAGAGAATCGGATATATCCCCTAAGCAAGAGATCTGTATAAAGATCTGCAGTATCTCTTGCATAAGATATATATATTCTATTCAAGAAATACCGACTAGTAATTTGGCGGACGGATCTCCCCTATGCCAATAGAATAGGCAAACCCCGATAAGACGGGGATATATATATCTTATCGTTATAAACCCCATCCACAATAGAAACGTCTAAACAAATATAGTGTAACCTTGTTGTCTCTAACCTTTCTATCTCGAAACCCTTGATATATGGAAAAAAATTTTTCCGTGCACTCTCAGCATTAAACCAATGTAATTTCGATAGTTATATCGAAGTATTTTCGTCCTTATAATTATCCAAATTTTGTTCCCGTAAGATTCGGGGTTGTCAGAGCACGCAAGCCTCCCCACCACGACAAGGTGAAAGTACCGTCGAGGAGGATTCGTTATATACTATACTAGAATAAAAATTTCTTTATGGGAGCAAAAAAATTACGGATAAATAAAGATTTCACTATTTGTACGAATAACCATGAGAGTCACTGTATGTGTTATTAAATTATATACAAATAAATATTCAGAATATCATAACAAAAAAATAGTGAAAGCATCAAATTTTAAAAATTTAATTAAATAGCATGCTATAAAAGAAACAATAAACAAAATTTTTCAATTCATTTTCAATAACATTTTCATATTTATACATGAAACATAATTACCTCATTCCAGTTAGGATCATTTGCTTTAACTGCTTCAATATATTCTCTCATAGCAGTTTCTTTGGTCATATCTCCTAGGTTTTTCCATGCAATCCTTGAATATATTTTAAACATAAATATACACATACCTAATTTTGCAAAACATTTCAATAATTTCATACCATTTCTGTATCTCATCTAATGATTCTGGTTCTGGTATATTACATGCACCTAATGTCGCCTGAAAAATTTACTACCTAATATATCAATAATAGTTTGAAATTAAAATTAACCACATAAAAACTATTTAAAACTTACTTGTTTATATCGCGCATAACAATATAATAACTGTTCTGAATTGAATTTAGAAACAATTATTGGTAAATGCTCTGCTGCTTTCTCAAAATCTTTTTCTAATTCCGTTAATTTAGGTTCTTCAACTTTAGAAGAATCAATTAACAAATCCGATTCGGATGATCCTTTGTCAGCCATCTTGGCAGCGGGAGCTTGTTATGGAATGCGTCAGTAATTTTCTCAGCGCAGAAAAATGGAGAAGGAATATCACGTGACATTTAACCTGTGAATGTTCTTGAGTAAACAATTGTTTTTGAACGAAGGAAATATAGATTGCCTTTCTTAAATCGATTTTTGTCCTTCTGTTACCAGAAGAGAGGAAAAAAATTATTTAGATTTTTATTTTAGAAATCAGCAACCAAATAAAAAATATGTACTGTTATAATATATAATTTCGGATTTCGAAGTATTAATTACATTAAAATGAAAGCTAACTTAGTTCCGTAGCATTTTATTAGAATGAATTTGAATATTATTTTATTAAAAGATAAACTGGTAAGAATTATCGTTCTTTCGACGCCATGTTTAACATCAAATAGTGCCGTGTTGTATAGTCGTGCCGCACACATACAGGCGCTGCACTATCACATGGCGTTAGTCTTCAGTTGGTAACCAATAGCACATTATGAAAGAAATACTGCAAATGTATGAATTTAAAAATTAAGACATGAAATTAATGCAGAACTTGATGTTTACACGAAGCTATCAAAGCGAATACCATATCTCGATAAGAAAGTAGGATTATTTTGAAGTTTATGAAAATTCGCTATACAAGTGTGACTCAAGTATTTTGTATGAGCATTATTGATTCAAGCTTATTTTGCAATAAAATTAGTTTATTCAAGTTTTTTTTTTTGTAAAGCTTGTTTATTCCATTCGTAAATCTCTCTTTCCATGTAATGTTATAAAGAAATCTACGTTCATTTAGTTGAAACCATAGTTGAAATTGGTTGAAACAATCTAAAAGTTTTCTATAATCTCATTCAATTAATTAAATTAATAAAAAAAAATGTTAAATATTTTATACAAGAAAAGTTTGATCGTTAAATCATTATGCTAAAAGCATTTTTAGCGTACTGTTTATTTTATATAAAAATTTCTATTCTGAATGTTTTTTTTTATCTTTATAAATATTATGCTAAACTTTATCAATTTGTAATTTAATTAATTACAAACGTTATTTTTTAAACGCATCTGAACAAATAAACATTTTATGTTTAGCTGTATGGAAATATATGAGAAAAGTTTGTATTGTGTAGAAAATATGTACAGTATAGTATACGGGAATATACGAAAATATTTTTCGGTTTATAATTCATCAACGAGTTAGAGTTTGTAATTAATCAATAAATATACAACAGAATATAAATACTATATAAGCATTATAATTTAAAAATGAGGAATAATTCGAATATTGCAAAATTAAAAAAAAAAAAATAATATAGTAGCAATAATTTTAATGAAACTAACGATTTACTGAAAATGTGCAATTAAAATAATTTATCGAACTATGAAATTATTAAATGCTATTAGCAGAATAATAATAAACATAAAATTAGAAACTTCCGGCTTAATTTATTAAGTTTTTTGTATTTAATTAAATATATTACTGAAAATGTGCAATTAAAATAATTTATCGAACTATGAAATTATTAAATGCTATTAGCGGAATAAACATAAAATTAGGAACTTCCGGCTTAATTTATTAAGTTTTTTGTATTTAATTAAATATACAGTATATTGAAAATTTTTCGTTGGAGAATATATTTTTTATCAATAGATTATGCTACTTCCCAATCTAAAAAGCGGGACGAATAAAGCAAGGTTTGGAATAAAGACTTTTTTTTTTGTCAATAGATGACGCCACTTTCTATTCAATTCCATCGATATTTATAATAAATCAAGATGTTTTATATAGACTGGATTGACTATTCGAGCGCTTAACAGTGCAAAAATTATCAAAAATGCAAATAATCATTAACTCACGCAGAGCATACTTGCCAGGGGGCTCCTCCTCTTAACGGAATCATCCATCGCCGGTGAACCTCGCTCATTCTTTCTGATTCTTCGGGACAGTGCCAGGGGGCTCCTCCTCTTAACGGAATCATCCATCGCCGGTGAACCTCGCTCATTCTGATTCTTCGGGATAGTTTTAAACCTTTAACTATTATTAGTTGCTATAACAACACCGTACACGAGGGGCCATGGGAGAGAGCTTCTACCCGGCGGGCTGGCTGGATCAACCTGACCTTCCTCGTTTCATAGACCGGAAAGTGGAGGACTTGGTCATCACCGCGCTTTGGCTATGATTAAAGCCTAATTCCAAATCGCAGTGAGATCTCTGCAATACTTTATTGTAAAACAAGGCCATGTAGCCCTTCGGGACGATGTCTTACGATTTTTATGAGTCTTTATGTCCCTTCGCTTAGTACCACCGGCTGGAAAGTAATTAAACTACATAGAAAAACACAGAGAGGACGAATTCTTTTTTATTTACAGTGGATTCCGCTTAATTGGGACACGTTGGGCAAAGCCATTTTGTCCCAATTAAACGAAGTAATAATAAATTCTAAAATAAAATATGTAATTCGTAGATAAATAAATAATAGGTAAAAATAATAATAATTAGGTAGAAAATCAACTGCGATTAGGTGCCTATTTTAATGATTTATTAAAATAGGCACCTAATTATTAGTTATTTTTACCGATCTCTTCTGATAATTAGGTACCTATTTTAATGATTTATTAAAATAGGCACCTAATTATTAGTTATTTTTACCCATCTCTTCTGATTTCTTCTTCAACACTGGGCCGCTGATATTCACGCCTCGCCCGCTAACTATAGAAATCCATTGATCTAATGCTTCTTCGATTTCTGGATCCTTTCAACACGCTTTCTTTTGAATGTTCCTGAAATTTCTTTCTGTATATAAATATATAAAAAATAATTATAAAATATTAACATTTTATTATTAAAATAGGTACCTAATTATTAGTTTTTATTACCAATCTCCGTCTTCAATACTGGCTTTCACGCCTCGCCCGCTAACTATAGAAATCCATTGATCTAATGCTTCTTCAACTTCTGAATCCTTTCCATCATGCTTTCTTTTCGATGTTCCTGGAATTTCTTTCTGTAATGCCCACTCCTTACGCAGTTGATTTTCTTTTTGTAGGAGACGCATCTATGGTAGATTATTTATTTATTTCAGCAAGTCTATGATAGCTTGTATTAAATGGCTGGCTTTTAATTTTATTCAGCCAAGCAATTTCAGTTGAGTGTAAAATCCTTTCTTGACATGTTGGCAAATATTAGTGTATGTATGTGTAGCCATACTTTCGAAAAATCCCTAAAATATATCAAAAATTGAAAATTCCTTTTCTGCTACTGTCCCAATTAAGCGAAAAGTTATCCCAATTAAGTGATTAAATTATATATTAGTTTATTAGTTTGGTTTTCGTTCTTGGGATTTGTCCTAATTACGCAGCTGTCCCAATTAAGCGGAATCCACTGTAAATATATATTTTTTCCCTTTATTTTTCATAACATTCTTTTATTTTCTTATAGTTTTCATAACATTTTCTCACAGGAATAAATATAAAGCAAAGAATAAGAATGTATTCTTAGAACATAAATTTATAACAGTCATACACAGACACACAATATGTTATGTTATATTTACAATTTTATTTAAAAAATTTTATAACTATATTAATTATATAATTACATTTTTGTATCATCATAATCTTTGGTATAAACAGTATATCTGGTACAAGCAGAATATATCTGTTTTTCTTGATCTAAGTTTTTGCTCTGGAATTAATTATCCCATTTTAATATTGTCCTAATGGGAAATTTGGTTTCAATTTATATTGTTTGAAATAATGTCACTGATCTGGAAATGATCTATGACATGACTTAGGGGATTACTCTATATAAAAGGTAATGCTTGTTAATGATGATATTTTCATATTTCCAATTTAATGGTTTATTATTATAAAAAAATAATAATCAAATTTTTCTTATTTTCATAACTTATATAGGCATGGGTGTATATTTGCTTGAATATAGAGAGCAAACTTTTTCATCATTGAATCACATATAAAGAAACATTACCAAAACTTTAATCATACATTTTAGCTATGAAGCTTATGTGACATGGAATTTGTTTTAAAAACACAAAAATCATTGATTGCCAAATTTGTGAAATTTTATATAAAATTCAAATTTTTTCAATATATTCCATAACTAATATTACAATTTATTATTATAAATCAAGTATTGTTGTAGACAAATTTAAGAAATATAGATAACTCTTTTATAGCACAGTAGTTACATTCCTATAAAATCTTATATAGTGCAAAATTATATTATACAGAATTAAGATTTACAACTAATTTTAAACTGTATTAGAATGAAACTATGTTCTATAAATTCTGTGTTGTGCTAAGACTGCCATAATTTTCTAATTGTGTTAGAGCAAACTCTTATAGAAATAGTGTGTCATATATACAGTGAATTGTGCTTAATTGGGACATCAGTTAATTGAGACAAATCTCAAAGAAATCTATATATATAGTAGATTCCAGTTAATTGGGTCAAATCTCAAAGAACAGAACACCAAAGTAATAAACTAATACATAATTTAAATGCTTAATTGGGACAGTAACAGAAAATGAATTTTCAATTTTTGATATATTTTAGGATTTTTTCAAAAGTATGGCATCATTACTTACACAAATACTTGTGTTGAATGTTTTCTTAAAAAATTCCTTAAAAATTATAACAACATTTTATTGTATCAGTAATTTTTCAGGTTAAACGTTTCTACAAGGAACTAACACAATGGAGTGGGTTGTTTCTTATCATCTTATGTAATAAGACGATTCACTAATTTTATATTAGTGCAGCGACAGTGTGTTTATTATCCTTCTTTAGTAAAATTATAAGTAAATATTATCATTGGTAAATAATACATAACAACACTAGCATGATGAGAAACAGTTATCTATCATCGTGAGTCTTGCACATGTGTGTCTACTTAAGATCCTATCGTTACTGTGCCTAGTGATATTCATTTACATCATCAAAATTTAAAATTTTTAAATCTTTGCCAAGATGTCAAGAAATGATTTTACACTGTAAAATTGTAAAGTAAAATTGCTTTGCTGGATAAAAATTAAAAGCCAGCCATTTAATACAAGCCATTGTAGACTCCTGATATAACTGGTGTACCAAAATCTACCATAGCGAGTTTTCTAAAACAAGAAAATCAACTGCATGAGGAGTGGGCATTACAGAAAGAAATTTCAGGAACATTCAAAAGAAAGCATAATGGAAAGGATCCAGAAGTCAAAGAAGCATTTAGATCAATGGATTTCTATAGTTAGCGGGCAAGGCATGAATATCAGTGGCCCAGTGTTGAAGAACGGTGAAAAACTAATAATTTGGTACCTATTTAATAAATCATTAAAATAGATACCTAATTATTAGTTTTTTACCTATTATTTATTTACCTATGAATTACATATTTTATTTTAGAATTTATCATTACTTCGTTTAATTGGGACAAAATGGCTTAGTCCCGACATGTCCCAATTAAGCGGAATCCACTGTATATATATATAGGGTGCCTTTATCAGATTTTACTTTTAAATAATTGACAATTTAGTATATTAAATAATAAATACTCTAAAAAGAAATCAAAAATATTTTAAAAACCTCCTCTTCTAATCCATCACTTGGATGATTTAATAGCTCTCTCATCGTATCCATAAAATCTTTCAAACGATTACGCAAACTGTGAACACCAGGCATTTGTGGACTTGTTTCATCAAGCATTGCTAAATCCCACATTATTCCCATGGAACAACATGATATTGCATATTTAACAACCTATAAACAAGAAATTCTTAATTAAGTACTTAATAGAATATATAATTAAAGAAAAACCAATTAAAAATTTAAATAATTCAATTTTTATATCATTGCTTTTATATTTAAAAAAATTGCAACTAATCAAGTGTAGTAATATTTAATTCTCAAATACAGGTTACCTCGTTATACGCAATCTCACTTTACAGATTTTCACTATAACGCAATTTTAAAAAATAAATTAATTTTTTAAATTAAAAATTATCTCTGTACACATGTAAACAAATTGGATGAACTGCTAGAGTCCCACTTATCAGCACTCAATAATGAAGAGCTTCTGGAAATGGGAAACAACATGAATGATGATGTTTTCCATTTCCAGAAATCAGGAGCCCTTTGTTGTTGAGCCCATCAAATAACTTACAACAAATGACTGAATTTTTTAAACACACTGACAGTGCCATCAGAATAATTGAAAAAAATGATTCTAATGAGACTAGAAGCACCAAAGTTGAAAGAGAAATTCAGAATTCTTTGTCTTGCTACAAAGAGATATAATAGAGAGAGGAAGAATGCTGCCCATCAATTGAGTCTTGACTGTTTCATTAAAAAGTTGAATATCAGCAGCCTATCATCCCAGGGATTTCAAGAGAGCAAGAGAATGATGATGCAGACTCACCAGATCCAGTCCCATTCATAATCAGATTGAAGACTATCAGAAGTATATAGTTTTTAGTTGTTTACGACATTGTATTAATTAAATTCATTCATCCAACCATTCATTCATTAAAATTTGTATATTCTGTTTATATGTTTAAATAATTCATTCATTAAAATTTCTTTTGTTCACAGGTATAAAGTTTTCATTTTTTTTATCCTTCTGAAGAAACTCCTATCTCTATCTCACCGATGTTAAATTCAACTCACTTTACATGATTATTTCATGGAACCAATTAATCGCGTAAAGTGAGGTACACCTGCATATAATTAAATCAAAATAATATACAAGTGTTCCTTAACTTATAAACATAATTTGTTTGTTAATTCAAACTATTTTTATGTCTCAACTAGAAGTATCAAAATGATGGTCTGTATTGTATTATATATCCATAACTGGAGCCAATAAGAAATTTTTTATTTTAAAGGTTTGAATAGAAAACTGTTAACTGTAAGTTTAACTGCTCATAAAATAACAAATAATTCAATAAGTACTTAAAGTAGGAAAACTAAAATTTATTATTAGTCAAATATAGTTACTAATAATTCCCAATACTGTGGAGTCAGAGTTGAAGCTATTTTGTGTGGAAACATCTTAATCATTTGCAATCCACTGCCTATCACATGCTAGAATAGAGCTTATTCCACTTCAATTCCTTGCACTACAAGACAAAAGTTTAGGAACCTCTAATTTCATTTTTTTTACTTATATTAAGAAAAAATGATTAAAATATCAATTTTCATTATGTTATTCATTCTTTTATCATAATAATCAAAAAATTGCTCTAAAATGGATATTTTAATAAATTTTTTAATTAGTCCTATAATTTCAATTTAATTCAAATCATCTACTCCATTTGTCAAATTTGGACTGCTAAAAAATTCATGAACCTCTTATCTGAATTTGTCAAAGTTGTTAAACTGAAGATGTAGAACATGCTATATTTTTTTTAATTTTATTTTTCATCTATGTTGATCTGATAAATTATAATTTGAAAAAATTTGTTCCCTTGTAAACATTATGTTTTTGGTGTTTTTCAAACACAAAATTCGATAAATCAGTTTCATTTAAAAATTTAGAAGTTTTAATTTATAAGAGAAACAAAGCAATCAATACCATGTTTGATGATCAATGTGGAAGTTGGTATCCTAGATTAAGGCAGAAATAATCAACTGATTGTTTGTTTACATAAGTTTATTATTTAAATATTTTTGTTTTAATATATAAATAATTTTTATGTTATAATAATAACATAAAATAATGCAATAAAAACACCTAATTAGTAGACTAGGGTTGTAAAACTATTGACAAAAAGCATTCATTCAAGATCAACTACTTGATCTCAAATTATGAGCTAGTTTTATTTTGTTAACTAAGGAGAGGGAAAGGCATCACAACCTATCTTCTTTGAAAAGCTAATATAACTTTAATTTTGCAAAAAGTAATAAAAAATAATGATTTAGAATTACTAAATAAAGAGAAATAACTCATCATCCACTATTTTTAAAAAAAATTAATGCAAAATCTTCACAAAAGCAACTGAAAAATGTGATAATTTATCAAAAACTAGTGCTAAATCTAGAATATAGATGGTATGAAGATTGCTATGAACACAAATTACAGCAATATTTATAAAAATGAATTTTTACAAAACATCTTTCTGATAAATACTAATACTTGTTATAAAGCAAAAAATTATTTTTGATACATTATTTTAAGAAAATAAGAAGAAAAGTGGCTAATAAACAATTTGTAAATTACCAAGAGGAAGAGATCAATGGTTTAGTTACACCCAGTATCAGATTAGGCTTAGCAATATTGACTTTGAAAATAAATCATCTTCATTAACTGAAAAAAATTCTCTAGAACTATAAAGCATTTAGTATTATTTGAAACAAAATATGATCAAGAATTAAACTATATAAAATGTTTCTTTATCTAATACAAGAAAAAATTAATAATTTGAAAAAATGAATAAAATTTAACTATGCAAATTAGGCATAACGACTTTTGCACTTTTTTCTTTTTTATGATGATTCTTAATTCAAAATTAAAAAACAATATCAGGGCAAAGTATATGGCCCATAATATCCAACTTTTTCCATGCCAAAAAATTAAAAAGGAAAGTTTTAAAAAAAATGAAATTTCAATTTTTTGATATAACATTAAAATGAATTTATAAAGGTGTGTTTCAATTTGCAAGAAGAAAGCAAAGGGTTAATATAAACTTTCTACTTCTTTTTCCTTTCATAAAATTATTTTGTTATAATTGAAAAAAATTTAGGAATTTTAAAGAAAACTTATTGCAATTTTTAATCATTTACTTAATTTTTCATTTTATTTAAAACAATTTAATTTTTGATTTTTACCCATTTCACTGAATTGTTGCCTCTGCCATTTTAAAAACTATTTTTGAAATATTTGATTCTGCAAATCAAAAAATAATTTGAATTACAAATAAATATTAATTTAAATTAATAGAAATCTTATAAGAATTCCCTATATTTTCAGCAGTACAAAGATGTTAAGAAATATTGAAATGGTTTATCATTATGGTGAAAAAGTAAGTGAAGTTTGTATAGATAGTGAAATCTCAATTATTCAATCTATATTCTATATGTTCAAATGCTGATAAATGAATATAATGAAATGCATATAAATGAAGGGATAAATGAAATAAGATTTATTATGCCAAATGAAAAAGGATTTATTACAACATAGACTAGCCTACATTATGATAAATCCTTTTTGTGTCATGTATTTGAGAAATCATCCAGTACAATGTGATTTTGATACATCACTGTGTATGAAGCATGTCAGTTTTTCTAAATGTTTCATGAAGGAATTATTAGGTTTTTTTTGTTTTTAATACTAATTTGCTCACATTAACTTTTATGCATTCATTTCATCATCAAACATAATAGCATGATTTTTCAGTGTCCCACCATAAACACTGGCACTACCAGCCACAGCCATATTTGATTACATTGAACTTGCAGCAGAGTAATGTGCAAATGACCTGACATATATTGCTTTGCAAATGAGAAGTTACTATAAAAGAATATATCTTGTCATTTACTAATTGATATGAATATTTACTATTGTCATGTGAGCACTTCTGACATACCCTAAAAGTGAACATTATCATAATTTTATGTAATTTCATTGCAGTTTTTCATGAAACAATAAGCAATCTATTGTGCTTTTTGTGATCAGAATAGATTTTTCTATGCATTTTTGAACAATGTGCTTCAAAAGGATTACAAAACCCAAATATATGATGATTTCTTGTTTTATCTGATTCTTAGAATAATAACTTTATCGTATAATATTAAGTATAGTTGATTAAAGTAAAAATTGGATAATTGAGGTTTCACAAAAATAATCTCATATATGCTATACTTATCATGTATAAATATAAATGTACAGTTCGTTCCAAAAAGTTTGTCACCTGCTTTGCAGGGGCTGTGCTTACCGGAAGTCAATCGGTTATAAAGTCTGTCAGTTTGAACGTGCATAGTGTAAGCTAATTCCGTCCCTCTTCAGTATGGCTAACACTAGTTACATAACATACTATTCAAACGTTATTCCTATATACTGAAGAAGGACGGAATACGTCCGAAAACATTATATGCAAATAAAACTATTTTTCACCTTGCAAATAGTGCTTTTGATTTTTCAACATTCATATAGTAGCAAGTGGTAAATTGATATGTTTATGTTAATTGGTGGTGCTAGAGTACTAAAATTTCGTTTTATTTGCTTATTGAAAAAAATGCACGAACTTTCCGGACAACCCAATATATAAACTATATATAGAGTTTTTTTATACATTCCCGTCGAGCATAAGAATGAAATTTTATTTGGATAAACCATCAAGGATAAGAATGAAATTTTATTTGCATAAACCAGATTTTTTTGAAGTTATTATATAAATTTATGTTGATATTTAAAAATTGAAAAATGATTTCATATCGAGAATGGCAGCGATGTTTTATGAATTATAATAACTAGTTTTATAAGGGGGGGTAGTGTATATATACACATATTCAGAAAACAATTATTTGGATAAATCTGAAGCAAATGCATATTTATATATGACTACGTTATAGTTCATATATAATATCATATTTGTATATGACTAGTTCAAAATAAACATTTAATGATATAATTAATAAAGTATTTCATAAGAAAAGATTTTTTAAAATAAAATTTTGTAGAAACTGAGATTAGCATTTATTTCTTTACAAATCAAATCCAATTGTTTTATGTTTTGGTGAAAACAATAAATACAAAGTGAAAGATAGTTGTATCTTTATTAAAATAAATACAACATAATACATAAATATGTAACAAATGAAATCTCTTATGCTTTGTCTTTATATCGATCTTTCAGAAAGACATGGCATCAATAAAACAAACTATAAATTTGACTATCGAACACAAATATAAACTCTTATTTAGAAAAATTAGAGTAGAAAACCAAAACAACACAAATATAAACTCTTATTAGAAAAATTATTAGAAAACCAAAACAGATCAATAACACAAAATTCATTTTGACACTTACGTTCAATTTTTATATTTTATTTTTTAAATCAAATTCATTTTGACACTCATGTTCAATTTTTATATTTTCTTTTTTAAATTGTGATTTTGTTGTTGCCTCTGCCATTTTCTTAGACTGAAGACATTTTTTAATATTTAAATATTAAATATTAAATATAATTAATATTTTATAATTTCATTAAATTTAATTAAAAATATGATGATAATTAATATTTAATTACATTTTTTTCTGGTTGCAATCTGTGTGTTTACTGTAATTTGAATGCATTTTATTAATGATTATTTATTGCCTTGATCCTGATCAACTGTACAAAAAAACCATTTAGCAGACATTTGGAATAACTCTTAACAAAATCTACAGGAAAGCTTTCTAATCAATCTAATTTATAACAAACAATCTTGACTGATGGAAGTTTTAGTCCACTGCAGGTCTAGAATGCAGCTTCAAATTAAAAATTAAACATGTTTTGAATTATCCATGATAATAACAACTAAAAATTCTATATATATATTGAGCTGGGACTATGGTTGCTTTGAAATAACGAGTATTTTGAATTATATCATTATTGAATTAATGAAATTTTACTATATAACTATAATAGTTAGCCATTGGCCACTATGTTCCCAAATACATCAAAAAATAAACTTTTTGGCAGGAATCAAGATTAGCTGCTGAGAGTTTTCGCATCTATTAGTAGCATGACGTACCGAAGTCAAATCATCGTGCCTGCCGCGTAGCCGTCCAATCTGTTGCCATATAACTGCATTTGGATGATGTATATAAGAGAGTTTCATGAAAACTCGTGGCAGATAATCTCGAATCTTGGCACTGTCATCCATAATAAAAACAAAAATATGATAAAGAAAGCAAGTGTACTGGTTCTTACAGATATAAGACATAATAATCATGGATAGTAATAAAAATAATTATAATTTCTGAAATAAATGAAATATTATTTAAATGCAACCATGTTGTTTATATATCTTGGCAAGCCGGATGCAACTGAACCTTCGAGCCTAGGAACAACAAACATTTTTTGGTCAAAAAAACCAGAAATTGAAGTCAAATGACAAAAAGAAATGTACAAACATAAATAGGAAATAAGCTATGCTTTAAAGCAAAATTTATAATGAGATTGGGATTTAGTTTTCTAAAAGACCTAAAAAAGAAGTATACAAACATAAATAGGAAGTAAACTATGATAATTTAAAGATAAATTTATAATGAGATTAGTTTTCTAAAAGACGCGATTAAAGATTCGAAGTGAGAGAAAATAGTAATGGCAACACTTCCAGTCTCGGGAGTTCCGGTCCAGTTCACACATATGCAGAAACATAGCCTTCACATACTTATTCCTTTATTATATATAATAATTACAGTGGGTGATCGGTTAACGAACAGTTCAAATTCTAACGAACACTTTTTTGAAAGATTTTTATGTTCGGTTAACGAACACATGTTCGGCTAACGAACACTTCACAGAACAAACTGAGACCCACGGACTGACCGAATGAAGATCAGCCGGAGGGCTGCACAAATTTTTACTGTTGATGCCAAAGTAAACCGGAGAAATGACCGTTGGCTTGCCTATGACCCAGAAGATGTCCTCGTAATAGCTAGGATGAAGTTTCCAGCCAGTGTTCACATCCTAGGTGTCGTTTCCGGTGAAGGTGACGTCATGCCACCGCACATCTTTGGTCTGATGAAGATGAAGTCATGCTGCCACACATCTTTGGAAAGGGGGAAACCGTAACAAAAAAGATTTACCTGCATGTTCTTACAACAATAGTGAAACCTTGGATGGAAACTGTGACTTTTGCATGTTCTTACAACAATAGTGAAACCTTGGATGGAAACTGTGGCTTCTGGAAGATCCTACATCTTCCAGCAGGATTGGATGGAAACTGTGGCTTCCAGGAGACCCTACATCTTCCAGCAGAATCCCTTGGATGGAAACTATGGCTTCCGGGAGACCCTACATCTTCCAGCAGGATGGCACACCTGTGCACATCAGTCATTTAGTGCAAAACTGGTTGTCAGACAACACGGATATCACACATCCAGTCATTTAGTACAAAACTGGTTGTCAGACAACATGGATACGTTTTGGTCTAAAGAACTCTGGCGCACATCAGTCATTTAGTACAAAACTGGTTGTCAGACAATGTCGATGTTTCATAAAGAAATTTTGCCAGGATACGTTTTGGTCTAAAGAATTCTGCCTCCTAACAGTCCAGATTTCTTCCTTTGGACTATTACGTATGGAGCAGTTGTTGAAAGGGTCTCTAATAGGTCGTTGGTCTAAAGAATTCTGCCTCCTAACAGTCCGGATTTGAATCCTTTGGACTACTAAATATGGAGAGTTGTCGAAAGAGTCTCTAATAGGTTGAGACATCCTAATGTGGCATCTCTCCAGGCTGCTATTGAGGCAGCATTTTTGAATCTGGACAAGCAGGAGTTGCGCAGGGCATGTCATCGTTTCCGGTTGAGGATCAAGGCAGTAATTGAGGCAGAAGGGAATTACATTGAGTAATTTTAATCTAAAGGGATCCCAAAGTAATGTGCAAATGATAATTTTGATAATTTTATTCTTTTTGTTAAATAAAATTTTGTTTAATTAAATTGTATATTTTGTCCGGATTTAGCTGACGCACCCTGTATATGAACATATTTTTAAGTTATGTAAAAACAAATTTGGTATTTCATCATATGCAGCAGTTTTATAAAAAGAAAAGAAATATTTCAACATATTATTAAATTATATAATCTGGAAAAAAAAAAAAGGAATTACACAAGAAATTCATTTCTCCAGGCTTGATGGAACAAAATTTGATCTGGAAAGATTAAGATCTAGTAAGTCATGAAACTGTTGCTGTATAGGATATAAAAAATTGAACACAATACATGAACAGTATACATGTATTGTACATAATATTTTAAACTCAGAAAATTTCAGCAGTAATTATATGCACACTATTATTTATTTAGTGAAGCGCTTTCAGTACAAGACCATCTTCAGCACTATAAACTATAGGATCATATGTATAAATTTAATTTAACATCATTATTACATTCAATTCTAAATTCTCAAATTTCGAAAATGTGCTGAACTGAAATGTGCTTGAGTTTAAAATATTAAATTAAAATAAGTCTAAACAGAAATAATTTTAAGGATTCAGAGAAGCGAAGCCGGCTTAAAAGATGTATATTACATGTTACAATAATACATTATACAAAAATATCAAAACATTATTTTAATATGTTATAATAATAATGTTTTGATATTTTATTTACAACACAAATTCATTTGAATAATAGTTTTCATTATTGTACTATTTAATCAATCAAGAATTTAAATTCAGTTAATACATTATATATTAAATTTGAAAAAAGAAATCTGAAAATAAATTTTTAAATATGATTCAAATAAAGAATCTAGATAATTATGATATTCTGGATGATAAGGATTTGGAGAAACAAGTCTATAATGTAATTTGAAATATGTTTACCTATTCAAAGATAATCAAAATTTTTACTATAATGATGACAAATATGGTTGAACATCAATAATAAGTGATTCTATCAAATATTACTATTACTACTGCTGATTCTACAGAAATAAAATTTAAATACATGTAACAAATCTCTATTGCAAAAAAGCAAATCATTGGTTTAATAAGTTTATTGTATACCTATTTTAAATTCAACAAACTAGAGCACTTATTAGCAGTTTTACCTTATGTTTTTAAATTTATCGTAATGTTTCCAGATTACTCCATCTTCAGCGACATTCGATTAGCTACAGAATGCATTTGTATAGATTATGTAGCAGGTCGAATATTGCTGAAGATGGAGTAATCCGAAAACGTTACAATAAATTTAAAAACATTTATAAGGTAAAACTGCTAATAAGTGCTCTAGTTTGTTAAATTTAAAATAGTGTGATTATAAGCAGAGTTAGTTAAATAATTTAATTGCATACCTTTTGATAGGAATTGCAATACCGGTAAACTGGTTTACTGGTTTACCAGTAAATTTCAAATTTTAGTCTCAAATTGTTACTGGTAATTCTACATTGTTTTTACCATAATTCGGTAAATTACATACATAACTATAACACACTTTTTTGTACTTATTTACTGAAGTGGTCTAGTAATGTAAATCACCAATTATGTTTAGCGTATGGAACCCATTTGGTTGTGATCAAAGTTCTGTATAACAGAAATGATATAGTAGTAGATGAAACTGAAGACGAAGAACAGGAATCTGTTGAATCAGCTGAAGATGATTCTGAGTATTCTGACAACTCTGACGAAGAATATGACGGAGATACTGAATACAATGGCAGGATTTTAGAAGTAATATATAGGACATGATAACTAATTCTCAAACAAATTCTGTACAAAATGTAAATTTGTATTCTCTTATAAACAAAATATGAAAAGCAATCAAACCAACAAAAAATGATGATCTATTACAAAAACATGTAAAAGAAGAAATGAATGAGGAACTTTCCTTAATTCTAGATTGTAAATTGCAATGGAATAGTTTACTTGCTATGTTTTGAATATTTTACGCCCCTTTCCAATCAGGGAGATTACTAAGGGGCGGGGCCAATTCCAACCATGGGCTGCACCCACACCCATGGAGAGTGGCCAATAGTGAAGGATGGGGATCGCCGGGCTGGCCCAGCACTCAAAAACTTTTCAGGAGTTACCAGACCCGGGACGCAAACCCGGGTCCTCCTGCATGGCCTGCCGACAGTGTTACTGCTCGGTTGTGTGTGCTTGCATGCTATGTTAGAACGTTTTTCTAAGATTCAAAACTGTGTAAGAAAAAGTCTGATAGATTTAAAATTTGATATTAATTTTAACGACAATGACCTTAAATTATATTTGAAAACAAGCACTAGTTTAAAGTGGAAAATTAAATAATTTATTGAAGCACTTTCGACTTTAACAAGTCATCTTCAGCATACAAATTTAAGTATAGAACATTCTGGAACATAAACTTATAATTCTTGTTTTCTAAGTGGAAGTTCCTACTTAGTAATGACCTTAAATTGTTGTCTGATACAATAGTAGCATTTCAACTAATAAAAGCTGCTGTTGAAACACACTGTTCTGAAAATGTTAATATATATATTGCCAATTCGGATAACGAACATTTTCTTGGAACAGATTATGTTCGTTAACCGATCACCCACTAAAGGCATTTACACCAGAAAAATTTTTCTTTAATATCAGAACTTTTTATTCAAATCTCTAAAATAAGAAATTTATAATTGATCTAGTCATGAAATATATTACAAAATACATTATATATTTTTGAGTGTCTTATAACAATAGTATCTGAGTTACAAACTTTCAGAGTTATGTAAGAATTAGGTCCATAATACAAGAACATCTTATATACTTAATAATAAACTTTATGATCAAATCAAGCCAAAATTATTTCAGTCAAATTCTGAATTGACATTAAAATTTGGAGGTATTGAAATATATATAATTCTTCTATAAGAGAGTGAAACAGCTTATATGCAACAAATATTTAAGCTTATAACTAAATAGTTACAATAAGCTTAAATATTATAATAAATTTTATTAGCAAATATTGTATTGACCAAACTTATATAAGATTTTTTTTATTACATTTAAATACAAAATAGAAATATTCTCCCTAAGCTCATCAATTATATAGCATTTATAATAAGAACAGGAAAACAAACACAAAATATAATTGTTTCAAATATTACAAACTGAAGTTGGTTCTTTCAGTTTGTAATATTTCTTTCACAGTTGGTTCATAAAAATCTTTATTCGGAATACTTTCAGTTAATTTAATAACCATCTTCAACAAAAAAAAAAAAAAAAAAAAAAAAAAAAAAAAAAAAAAAAAAAAAAAAAAAAAAAAAAAAAAAAAAATACAATTTTTTTTTGTTGAAGATGGTTATTAAACTAATTGAAAGTACTCCAATTAAAGATTTTTATGCAAACAACTACATAAAGAGCTTCAGTTTGTAATATTTTTAAGATAAACACAGTAATAGAAAATAAAGAATAATTGTAACACAGTAATAGAATAATTGTTTAAAATTTTACTAAAATTTTTTTTAAAAACAGAATCAAATAATGCAATGATGATATACAATTAAATAGGAAACTACAATGACAATAGTTTGCATATGATAAAAATATACAGATGATAAAAACTAGGATGAAATTATTAAGTAACATAAAAGGAAAATGCAAGACCAATGCAAGATAAGTATTAAATATATATCTTAAAAAAAAAAACAGCAGTAACTTAACTAATGTCCAGAACTCAAATTCTCAGTCAATGTATGGGAATGTCTGATCAAGATATATATAAACAAAGACTACTAACAATGTATTTTTTCCCCCATACATTATTATTTTTCTTGGCTTTTGTTATTAATTTATTTTTATTACATTTGATTTTATTTATTTTATGTTGCATTCATATAATACTATATTTTACAAATTTAAATTTTAAATGGTAATACTTTGTTTTTATTTTCTTCTGTTTATACTCTAATTGTGTTAGAACTAGGGTTTGTCAGTTTTAAAAAACCGGATTCAAAAACCAGTTTTTTTGAATAAATTTGTAAACTGAAAAACTGGTTTTAAATTTAAAATACCGGTTTTAGATACTAAAATTAATATGTAAAAATTAATTAATTATTTAATTAAAAATGTTAACATTTTGACTTGAAATTGCTTTAATAAATAAAATTGCAATAAACTTTTGCTATATTTGCAAAATTCACAAAACATTTCAACAAAGAAATCTAGTGTAATCCATTAGCTTCAAAACTCAATATTGTTGAGTTATCTGGAAAAATATTGTCTAAATATCCAAGTTCTTGTATGGAAACAGATTTTGATGATGAATATAGTGATACTTTGAAAACGATAAAACAAAGTTCAGTATTGGTGAGAGAGTTTTCTATTTCAGGAAATTTTGTATCTAGAATAAGAACATTAAATAAGCGTTCAGTGGACATTTTATGTTTTTTGAAATCATATCTCCTGAAGAAAATTACTAAATAAAAAAAAAACTGAAATTTGTATAAAATATAAATTTTTATTTCATTATTATTGAATATTTGGATCAGTAGGATATTTGGATTATCCTAAGCAGTTTTTTATTTTTGCCGGTAGTGAGTGCTTGTATATACAGAATCACGTGGTCTGTTGGTAGGTTTAGTTGTGTTTGGCGTACTTTATCGAGTTTTTGTTTCTACAGTTACAAAGAAAAAAGTTACAACGGAAACTTTTTACCAAATGGTAAGTAAAAGCTGAGCTTAGAGACCTGTTCTAAGATTTAAATGTTGATTCTTAAGGTATTTCTATGTTATTAATTGTACTGGTAACTTGAAAATTGAAACAGAGTAAGCCATGTGTGTTATAAGCAAGATGGAGGTGTTCCTGTTTCTCTAAATGGGATAGATGTGTTTATCACATATCTATTTTTTGCAATTCTAACCATGGTGGCAGGATTGCAGATTGACAGCTGCCAGTCCTTGATTGAAACTATACTGTATATACTTGTACTGAATAAGTAGTAGTTTATTTATCAAAGTTTAGTGCAAAAGAAAATAAATTAGATTTCATTTCCTTTACAGTATATTTTTTGAATTACAGGATAATGTCACAGGTTTCTCATTCAATGTGAGGCTGGCAGCATTTATTCTGCAATCCTGCCTACGTATTTATCGAAAACACCCTTGTATGTTAGCAATTTCAGTCCAATTTATTCTGTATATAACAACCATTTTAAGTGACAAAATCTTTGCATTCTTCCATCAATGTGGCTTCAGTCCAATTTATTCTCTATATAATAACCATTTTAAGTGACAAAATCTTTGCATTCTTCCATAAATGTGGGTTTTTCAGACACTTGTTTAAAATGTATAAACAAGCTAAATGTTTAAATGTTTAAAATATAATAATGGTGATTCTAATAGATCATAACATTCAGGTTTTGTTTATTTTATATAATAAAAAATAAACAGGTTTTATTGCAAGATTGCAATGAGTTTTATACTTTCTAACAGCAGCAGTTTCACTTTAATGGTGAAAAAATTGATAAGTGGAATTATTTAAAAATAACGATAAACTTTATAACTTTTTCCCCAAACCTCTGCCTGTTTTAAAATTGTTGGGGACTTTATTCATTTATTAATGAATATATGTATACAGTTGATCCCCATCCTTCAACCATCTGGTTGACCTCCTCAAGTGTTGCCAACTTGTGATGGAATTGTAGTAGCAGCCGCCAGATACAATATATCCCTCATCAAATATGGCGGCTTAACCTACTTAAACTAACAATTTTTGAACGATTAAAAATGATGATGAGGAAATCACTGAGATTGAATCCTTGGATAATGGTACTGTTTTAAATAATATATAAATTGTAGATATTAAGGCAGTACATGCTGATTAAATAAAGGTCAAAGCTGAAGTGATCCAAATATCCACACCTTACCCTATATATTATATAATAAGTACATAATAAATAAGCTGCATTTTTAATTATATAATTAAAAATATAGAACTTAATAAACAAAGTACAGTTTTAATAATATTAAGTAGATGCCATTAAGCAGTCTTATTTATAATATAAAATGCCGTATAAATAATGCGAAAAACAGTATAAATTAACTTTGTATCATATTGCAAAAGATAAGCCTATGTCATTTGCGATTTCACTAATGGAAGTATCTGGAATAAGTAATGCTCGGTGTTTGGACCGTTTCTGATTGGTTGAATAACATTTTCTCAAATACGCATGCGTCTTTTCCTCCAACTTTCGTGCCGGGAACTATAATAACGCAAAAAGCCAGCACAAATAGCAACAAATGTTCTGTTCAGCTAAAGACACAGCGTACTTGTTCCCTACAATGTAGCTACCTGCGATCTCGTTCTTTCTGCTAACCGTTCATTGGAGCAGTCAATTCAAGTGGAGCCTGCTCTATGTTAGAAAAACGACACCGTTATTTGGTGGGGTCCGCAACGTTTTTGGTAGAATACTTTGGAGAACGTACATTCAAACGATTTGTTTTGATGGCCAGGCGTATCGCATTTATGTTAATAAATGTGATGACCACATCCTAATAATTATTAATAAGTACCGCAATATCGAGTATTAAAGCTTGTTCATAGTCCATCGGAACGGAAAAGCAAAAGGAAAGGAACACGTTCCGTTCCTTTTCTTTTGAATGTGTAGCCGTTCATAGTTGAACGGAATGAAGAAAGAGTGCGCATGCTCTTTGTCAACTCTTGTTTGAGATATGGTAGCTGTCATTTATTGACAGAAGCGGTCTTTAGCAACATATATGGTAAAAATTTAACGAAAAAAAAAATAAATTTATATTACTTTATTAAATTCGAAGAGAAAAATGTTTGGAGAATATGTTAAACTTATACGGATTAAGAATATTGATCATGAAATTCTTTTACAATATTTCAGATTTATTATTATAAGAAATTGTAATATAATTTAAAATAATCTTGACTGAAACAATAGTATTTATTATAATTAAGGAATTTTTATTGGATTCGCTAATATATGCGTTGAATTATGGAATACCTGGAATACCAACAAAGGAAAAGTAGAACCGCTGTCAACTTTTCCGATTGAGCTAGAAGGAATGGAAAACTACGTCAAAAAGAATGCGCGAAATACTGCGCAGAAGACAACTTAGGCATTCCTTTCTTTTTCCTTTTTTGTTCCGACGAATTATAAATCGGCCTTTATATCTCGCGACCCACCAATTCAGCATTTCATTTGAGCCTTCAGTGTAAACATTTAAAACAAATTCCTGACAGATATGCTTTTTAGGTGAGAAAAAATGCAAAATTTCGTTAAAAAAGAACCAAATTACTCAAACTGGTTATAAATTTGCATCAATAAGTGGGCATTTTATAATTATCAATGAGTTTTGATAAGAAAATTCATAATAAACATAACTTATTTCAATATTTATTTTACACAGGAAACTAGAAAATGCATTACTGTATGTTTTATTTTATCACATTAAGGCAATGTTTGCCGATATAAAAATTGTGAACTCAGATAGGAATATTTTACAAATAATAATTGACAACAGTAGATAATTATCGAAAAAAAAAATATTATTCATTCAGTTCGTTTGAAATATTTAAACATTTCATTGAAATTTTATAAAACGCAGTTTATTTTTCATTCAAATGTTGAATTATTGCTTCAGTTAGTTCCCTCGGTCTATCAAAATGGATGAGATGAAGGCATTCTTCAATGCATTTAAATTTTATTTCAGGAAATATTAATTTCAGAGCTGCATAGTCCTTGTTAGGTCTGAAAATATTGAAAATTTCTAATATAAAAAAATAATTAAAACAAGTGAAGTGATATAATTTCGTTTTATTATTAGGTTGAACGAAATTAAATTTTATAGCAGACTGATTTTATATAAATTTAACAGGAAATTCCGTTTCCTTGACATATGACTATAATTATTTTAAAATAAATCGTATATTTTTATTTTCCTTCTATTTTCGATATAATTATAAATAAAATAAATTGAATATATATATTTCCTTAGTTATTTACGTTATAACGTATAAATATCTGTTTATATATAATAAAATGTTTAATATCTTTATCAAGAGAATAATACTTCAGTGCTTCATAGTCCTTGTTAGGTCTGAAAATATTGAAAATTTCTAATATAAAAAAATGATTAAAACAAGTGAAGAGATATAACTTTGTTATTATTGGGTTGAACGATGTTAAAATATTATAGCAGGCTTTCTTTATATAAACTTAACAGGAAATTCCGTTTCCTGGATATATGATTATAATTATCTTAAAATAAATCGTATATTTTTATTTTTCATCTATTTTCGATATGATGTGACCATTCATCACGTCGGCACGGTACGCCACCTTGGGATTTGGGACCCTTATAGAGGACTTGTACCTCATGCAGGGCATACGTCGGGCCGATTCTTAATCCCGGACCCGTAGGGACTTGGGCGGTCGATCGGCGAACTATACAGCGCCCACCGGCGAGAGTGGGATGCAGCCCGGCTATACCGACCCAGAAAGAATTTCTTCACCTAGGACAATGTCAGGACTGCCCGGGTGCCCAGTCCAAGTTCTGCCCGACATCGTTGGGCCTCTCTATAAAAAGTCAACCGAGGCCCGAAAGAACGGAACGGATTTCAAACAATATCCCCCACATCTCGGGTACGGGTTTCCCAGGCCCGACCGGAGGATGTACCCTAAGGACACTGTTGTGCGACCTGCACGCGCACCTTCTTCCAGTGCGGGGATTCTTGGAAAAATGCCATTCCCACTCGGAGTCTCTTAGTGTACCCAGACACTATGACCTTATTGGCCCGGCTGCGGTTGCACAGATACAGACAGTGCCTGCCTGCACAAGCCCCTCGCCACGTCAAGGGGGGCTTTTTTAAAGTTGGATTTTAAACACAAGTATTTTAACCTATCGTATAAATATTTAACAATGCCTGTACCAATTGCTTTGCGCAGCTATTACTTTCGTCGGGCCGATTCTTAATCCCGGACCCGTAGGGACTTGGGCGGTCGATCGGCGAACTATACAGCGCCCACCGGCGAGAGTGGGATGCAGCCCGGCTATACCGACCCAGAAAGAATTTCTTCACCTAGGACAATGTCAGGACTGCCCGGGTGCCCAGTCCAAGTTCTGCCCGACATCGTTGGGCCTCTCTATAAAAAGTCAACCGAGGCCCGAAAGAACGGAACGGATTTCAAACAATATCCCCCACATCTCGGGTACGGGTTTCCCAGGCCCGACCGGAGGATGTACCCTAAGGACACTGTTGTGCGACCTGCACGCGCACCTTCTTCCAGTGCGGGGATTCTTGGAAAAATGCCATTCCCACTCGGAGTCTCTTAGTAAAAAAAAAAGGCTTTGTCAATTGTATTGCCTGTAATTAATTCATAGATTCTGATAATTTGAGTAAGATATATGTAGCAGTGCAAGATCTGTCAAAGGAAATATTTTGCCATAGAATCAAGTTTTATTTTGCAAAGTAATCTAACTTAAGATCTTTTTCAGTTCTGTACAAATGATCAAGAGAAGTAGAACCTTACAAGATTTTAACAAAAAAAAAAAGAACAACAAATCTCAGATGATTAAAAATATGCAAATTCCCTGTTAATACATATCCTATAATTAGAATTCATAGGATGTCAGTGGCATTTTGTTTATAGTATCTGTGACTGTTCCTTTATTTTTAGTTCTAAAATAAAGGAAAATTATAAAATATTCCTTATTTTATAAGTAAGATGATACTGAACACCGTTATTTGTGGCATTTTCTTTAACCGATGGATTAAAAATCTGAAATGCACTTAATTTTTGAGGCTGAGTGGTAAAGCTGTGGCTTACCACCCTGAAGGATTCGGTTTCAAATGAGAGTCCCACACCTCCAGTTTTTCAGGAAGGGTCGGGGCCTGGCCCGTTGATCCCCATCCTTCAACCATCTGGTTGACCTCCTCAAGTGTTGCCAACTTGTGATGGGATTGTAGTAGCAGCCGCCAGATACAATATATCCCTCATCAAATATGGTGGCTTAACCTACTTAAACTAACAATTTTTGAACGATTAAAAATGATGAGGAAATCACTGAGATTGAATCCTTGGATAATGCTTTGATCATATTATACAATATATGCATTTACAAACCTGATTTAGTGTTTGAAATAATTGTGTATTTAAAAGCTGCAACTATAGCAATTTAAACTGAATAAATATCTTTCCATGTTCGAAATTTTTATTGGAAGTGATATAGTTAGAGGATCATAATAAATTAGATAAAACTTTTCGTTATAAAACTTTACTACATATTCAACATTATTTATAATTTATATAATAAGAAACTATTCGAACACTAACTTGTAAGATGAAATGCCTATGCAATTGCGGTAGGATTATACGAGTTGTCATTTTTCCAAAGTTTTGGTAGATTTTTTAATGCAAGAATATGAGAATTATTGTCATAATGTATAATAATTTTATCATCAACAACACTAAATTTTTGTTTAATGAAGTTTTCCCAGATATGGAACGATAATTCACAGAACTGTTTCTATTTATACTCGTTTGTTACGTCAATGAATTGGATATAAAACAATAACTTACATTACATATCCGCTTAAATAGGAGTGAATTAAAAATGTTCTTCCGTGAAATGATCCTCTTATTGGATACACTTTCTTCATTGCTCTAGTATTTGCTATATTCTCCAGGGAGGAAATGTTTGTTTTCCAATTCCATCCATCCTCGTCTTTTTTTAAATTAGATGCAATAAGTTTTCGAAAATTTTTATACTGCAAGTAAAAATATATTGAAAATTGTTTTAAAAATAACTTCTAGTTTAAATGTTACAGTATAGAGTAAAGCAATTATTCATATTTTCATATATTATATTGTGAGAGAACATACTGACAAAATTAAACATAAAATAAAGTCTGCTGGATGGCCGCCTGATAACTGCGGTTACCACTCTGGAGGATCTGGGTTCAAATCCCGGTCCCACAACTCCAGTTCTTCAGGAAGGTCCGGCCCATTGAACTCCAGAATTCAACCATCGATTGACTCCATTATGGGTACTGGCCAGCATATGATGGGCTCTATAAAAAAGATCCAGAATCGAAAGTGAGCTTGTATTCACCTAAAGTTTGACAAGGTATAAAATCTATCTCAGTAAGTTGTATATGCATGAACTGTTAAAGAATGATTTTTGCATATGCTTTCAGACAGATAAAACATATTTTTTACTTTTTAAAATAATATAAGTATCGAAAATTTATTTTTAAAAGAGTAGCAAATAAGCACTCTTGTCCAATCAAAAAAGTAATCACTTAATCCTGTGTAAAATATTATAGAAAAATTTTTTGTGAAAAAAATATATATATTTGTCACGAATTATCAAGAAAGAACTACATATATATTAAGAAAAATTTTTATAAAAATTTGATTATTTTTCAGTTAAAAATTTTCTGCTCGCAATAATTCTATTTGTTTTTCGTTTATGACTTCTAAAACACAAAAATAAAGAAATATTTTTTTACGATTTAAAACTAACTTTTTATAGTTTATTTATACGGGGGCCGGTGCTAAGCTGAACGTCATCTGCCTGCAAACCAGAAATGAGCGCCACAAGCAGAAGAAAAGTTATTTATTTTTTATATATAAAATATTTACAGATGTAACTACAATTACAAATTTATATTATATATGGTTTTTCACCTTGTGATTTAAAGTTGGTATATTAACTGATACATCTAATAATAATTTAATGTAAAATCCGCATATCATTTAAAGAAGAAAAATAACAAATAAATACTGATGAATGATATAAATATAATTTTAATTTTCTGCTTTTATTTTCATCTTAGGTTAGGTTAGTTTGGTTAAAGCCGCCATATTCTCATGGGATATTCTGTATCTGGCAGCGACCACTTATAGAGCCCATCTTAGGCTGGCCAGTATCCATGATGAAGTCAATCGATGGTTGAATTCTGGGGTTCAATGGGCCGGACCTTCCTGAAAAACTGGAGTTGTGGGACCGGGATTTGAACCCAGATCCTCCAGGGTGGTAACCGCAGTTCTACCACGCGGCCATCCAGCAGACTTTATTTTCATGTAATGCCAATAATTGAATAATCATATCTTCATCTTTCTTATAAAAAGCTGGAGTAGTATTTAGTCCGCTAAGTACTATAGAAGCAAATAGAATAGATTTCTTTCGACGCCATTTTTTAATGAATTCAACAAACTGTTCTGAAACAAGGTAAAACATCGACTTTTATGTCGTTGCAAGTTCTTTAAGCAAAACGTTGACTTTAGGGAGGTATCTATACAATCACCATCACATGATCACATTTCATGCCAGAACAGTCATCTGCCACTATTGCTAAAAATATGTAAGCTATATTGCTATTTAATAATGTTACCCAATCGAGTCATGGTACATTTTTATGTTTCGTAATATCTAAAGAGGAAATTTGGTTTAAAATCAATATTAAAAAACATTATATCGATCATTATTTATATAAGGATGAAACTATTGAACAAAAACGTTACCTTTACTTGATTTGTTTGATCGTATACGAAAGACTTCGCTTTTGACAAAGTCATGTCATTCGGTATTTCAGTTATCAATTGTTTCATTATTCTGCATATACCTAAACCAAATTCGTCTTCAATTTCGGGATAAGAAAGAGGAGATATATCGATCAAAATCAGTTCTTTAACCAAATCATTCTGCAGAATGAAAAGAATAATGAAGAAAGTGAAAACGTATTACTTGTAGCTATCTAAAGAAAGTTAAGAACCTTCTTAAAAGCCAGGTCCATGGCAGCTGTTCCTCCTAAACTGTGTCCAATTATTACTGGCGAAATATTCATCTTAAGAATAAAATTCTCCAGATCTTTAACGTTTCTCTCGTGATTCATGTTTGATGGCTTGGGTGATTCTCCGTGATCGCGCATATCCAAAACGTAAACCTATATAAACCGTATTCAAGTTAACAAAAGTTGCTTTCTCATCCGTATTTGAAAAAAAAAACTTACTTTTCTAACAGTCTTCTCAGCAATTTCTTTAGCTATTGCTGCCCAGTTTTCTTTGTTATCGAATGATGAGTGAAAAATAACAACTGGCGGAAATGAACTCGTGAATAAGTCGTCGTCTTCACCATCATATACATCATAGGCCAAATCTAACGGTTTGCTGAAAATACAGTTGCTGAATATATATAGTTTTATACATCGAATGCGTTTTTTATTCCCAAGAAATACTACTTACTCGTCGGACTCTTCCATCCCGAATAAATTCCAGAATTAATACAGTTATTAGCTATAAATACAGTAATGTATATGCTTCAAGCTTTGATTTATAATATAGGGGAAAATGGTCCAAAATGATCCATCAGAGTGAACTATCGCTTATTGTATTTCCTTATGTTTTATTGTCATCTGTTGACAAACCAGCAGAAGTTGTATTAAAATACAGTTGCTGAATATATATAGTTTTATACATCGAATGCGTTTTTTATTCCCAAGAAATACTACTTACTCGTCGGACTCTTCCATCCCGAATAAATTCCAGAATTAATACAGTTATTAGCTATAAATACAGTAATGTATATGCTTCAAGCTTTGATTTATAATATAGGGGAAAATGGTCCAAAATGATCCATCAGAGTGAACTATCGCTTATTGTATTTCCTTAAGTTTTATTGTCATCTGTTGACAAACCAGCAGAAGTTGTATTTTTTTTTGTTTTCTTTTTTTCATTTTTTACGCATCTTTCCCAATCAGGAAGATTCTAAGGGGCGGGACCAGTTCCAATCACGTGCTCAAACCACACCCCGTGGAGGAGGAATGGTGAAAGAAGGGATCGCCGGGCCCAGAACCTTAAAAAAAAAGTTTTCAGGAGGTGCCGGACTAGGGACGCGAATTCTAGTCTCCCTGCGTTGCACGCCAATGCCTTACCACATGGCTATCAGGCTGAGCAAAGCTTTTACTAGTGCAAACAAGGTGTACTATTTGGGTTAAATCAGTGTATTTTGGGATGTATGTATTTCTACTAAATGAAAATCAATGTCTGCGATCTAAGGTATCAAAATTTTATTTAATTGATATTTCTTTTAGCTCCACAAATATGGAATAACATTTTATATAAATATAAAAAAAACTTGTTTTTGCTGTTTTTTACCTACTATTTAACTTACAGTTAACCAAATGCAGAATTATTTATTAATTGTAAGTTATAATTATTAATTGTAATCTGAGATAAAACGATATGTACGGATTGATATTTCTTTTAGCTCCACAAATATGGAATAACATTTTATATAAATATAAAAAAAAAAACTTGTTTTTGCTGTTTTTTTTACCTACTGTTTAACTTACAGTTAACCAAAATGCAGAATTATTTATTAATTGTAAGTTATAATTATTAATTGTAATCTGAGGTAAAATGATATGTATGGAAATTATTTCTGATAGATGGATATACAAAGTGATCCTTTGGCATAGATCTAGAATTTTTATTTTTTCTCTCAAAGTAATAATTCTCGAAGTATTTAAGATATTCTATAATCGGAAGAATTGCCTTCCAAAATATATATAAAAAGAATTAATCCATTAACGATTTATTTTGAATTTTTTCGAGTTTTTGCTTAAGGGGATTACTTTGGACCAGTTTCCTCCGTACAAGTGACCACCGAGATCTACACTCTTTCCCTACACGACGCTCTTCCGATCTTTCTAAATGTGTAGATCTTTTATAAAAAGACTATACTACAAATTTTTAATTTTCAAAATCGCATCTTATAATGGGACATGTAAATATATCAAGTAAGTATTGATATAGTTTAGATGAAAAGAAATGATCACTTGAGCTAGTTAGTTTTGTTTTAATAAATTTTAACAATCGTACAGGGGATTGCCGCTTCGAAACAGTTCAGTTTTCCATTCAGAGGACCAGATTTAAAGTACCCAGTTCGATTTAAGGGATCCTAGAGTAAGCCCCTCGATCGCCATTCACTACAGTCCGACCGATTTTTTCACAGGAGTGAGAAACTTTTAAAAGATCCGAAATTTACTAATCAATAATTAGAAGTATCATCATTTGTTGGAAACAAAGATTTTTAATTATATTTTATAGACAGAGTCAATTTTTCGGGTTTGGTTGAATGCTATTACTGCATATAATAAGCCAATCTGGTAATTCTAAACATTCAATAAGTTATAATGTAATTTTAAATATTAAATTAATGCAAAATAAATAAAAAAATCAATAATTTAAATTCTATATCTTTTCAAGTTATGCATATTTACCAGCTGGATTGACTGCGAGATCGTTGTTTGGTGGCTGTGCTATGTTTTGGTGGACAGACGTATCCCATTTATTTGTAAGGGTAGTGAACAGATCTTAATTATTAATAAAAAGGAATATAGTACCTCAATATAGAGTATTAAACCATTTTATTATTATATTTTTTTATAAATACACTTTTTATATAATTTCGATGGAAGTGCTCAAAATAATCCAAATTTCGAATTTTTCTAATAGTTTAATGTTTCGTGGAATGAGAAAAATAGATTTAAAAGCCATTGAGGATGAATTGTCAAACAAAAAAAAATCCATTATTGCATGTATTTTATCCTAAAAATATATTAAATTATCAAAAAATAACAAACACAGAGTGAAGAAAATATTTTTTTTGACAAAGATTATAATCAAACAATAAATAAGGGTATTATATATTAATATTAAATAATAACACTATTAATAATAAATTGTAAAATATAAAGCAGCATCTTATTTTATCTGTTAGGATATATTATATATTAATATTAAATAATAACACTATTAATAATAAATTGTAAAATATAAAGCAACATCTTATTTTATGTTAGGACGCAATAAAATAATTGCATATATATATGCTTATTGAATATTTCTAGTGTTTAAGCTCAGAATTTGCTTCACTCTTAAATTATTACATATCTAATCACTATTAAATCGAACCATGAATTACTTATTTTAAGCAGTGAAAGTAAAAACTCTTGCCAAATATAATATTCTTCTCACCTTCGAAAGATTCTATTTCCAGGTGAAAGTATTCCTATCTTCTATCACCTCCTATCTGCTCACCCTTACATCCATTCTCTATACAATATGTATCAATAACGCAAAAAAAAAACAAACAGAAAAAGCACAGCAGAAATAGCAAGAAGAGTTGTATTCAGCCAATAACTCAGTCTTCTTTTTGGCTGCTAACCGTTCATTGGAGCAGAGCAATCAATCCAGCCTTGATTTCACCAGGTGATGCCATTTATGCTTTTAAGGTGAGTAAATGCGAAAAAAATTTCGTTAAAAGAATTGGAGCAGAGCAATCAATCCAGCCTTGATTTCACCAGGTGATGCCATTTATGCTTTTTAAGGTGAGTAAAACGAAAAATTTCGTTAAAAAAGAACGAAATTAGTTAAAATGGCTATAAAATTGCATCAACAAATAGGTATTTTATAATTATCAATCGCTTTTTCACAGGAAAATTTATTGTTAACATAATTTATATCATTATATTTGCTTTTTGCAGGAAACAAAGAAACACATTATTGTATGATGTTATTATATATTACGGTAATGTTTGCCGATACAAAAATTGTAAAATCAATTAGAAATTTTTTATAAACATTAATAATTGATAATAGTAGATGATTATCGGAAGAAAAAAAAAAAACTTTTATTCATTCAATTCTTTTGAAATATTTAAACATTTCATTCCAATTTTATAAAATGGAGTTTATTTTTCATTCAAATGTTGAATTATTGCTGTAGTTAGTTCCGTCGGTCTGTCAAAATGGATGAGATGGGCACATTCTTCAATGCATTTAAATTTTATTTCGGGAAATATTAATTTCAGAGCTTCATAGTCCCTGTTAGGTCTGAAAATATAGAAAATTTTTAATATAAAAAAATGATTAAAACAAGTGAAGTGATATAAGTTTGTTTTATTACTTGGTTGACGAAATTAAATATTATAGCAGGCTTCCTTTACATTAATTTAACAGGAAATTCAGTTTCCTCGACATATGACTATAATTTTCTTAAATAAATCTTATATTTCCTTTTATTTTCGATATAATTATGAATAAAATAAACTGAATATACATATATTTACGTTATAGCATAATTAATATCTGTTTATATATAATTAAAGTTTGATAAAGAGAATGGTACTCTGCCTTCTACTTATGAAGAAAACAATATATTAAATAATAAAAAAACTTTCTTTTTATATATTTTTCCTGAAAAGACGTTAGTAAAATTACGTAAAAATTTTAAATTGCCGAAAAGTAATTCCTACATAATATTGTCTCTTGAATTTTAGCATTTCATAAGTATTCACATCAAAAAAGCTTTGTTAATTGTATTGTTTGAATTAATTCATAGATTCTGATATTTGAGTGATATTAATATACTGGATACAGCAAGATCTGTAGTACAGGGAAATTTTCATCTTTTCCCCTAATTTTGGATGTTTTTAAATTCTGTACAAATGATCAAAATGAAGAAGAAACATACGAAAATTTTAACGAAAAAAAAACAATAAAATTTCAGTTAATTAATAACGCACTAAAGTCACTTAATGCATATCATATAATTAGAATTTATAGGATATCAATGTCAGTCTATTTATAATGTCTATAACTATTTCTTTATTTCTGGTTCTAAATAAAAATTCACAAATTTTAAAATTATAAAATATGGCTTCTTTTAATTGATAAAACACTGAACACAATTATTTCTGATATTTTTATTATCCAATATATTAAAAAACGTAATTAACTTTTAAACTTTCAAAAACTAAGTTAAGTTTTTGAACGTTTATAAATGTTGAAGACAAAATCATTGAGATCAGATCCTTGGATAAATCTATAGGAGTAAAATATGGCTTCTTTTAATTGATAAAACACTGAACACAATTATTTCTGATATTTTTATTACCCAATATATTAAAAAACGTAATTAACTTTTAAACTTTGAAAACCTAAGTTAAGTTTTTGAACGTTTATAAATGTTGTAGACAAAATCATTGAGATTAGATCCTTGGATAAATCTATAGGAGTGAATGCTTTCATAATATTGCCAATTATATACATTTGTAGACGTGATTTATTGTTTGAAATAATTGCATATTTAAAAACTGCAGTTATAGCACTTAAAATGGAATAAATATCCCTTCCATGTTCGAAATTTTTAATGATATAATTAGCGGATTATAATAAATTAGATAACATTCTTCGTTGTATAACATTAGTACATATTCAGCATTATTTTTAGTTTATATAATAATAAATTATTCGAACACTATTTTTGAAATATCTATGTAATTGCGGTAGGATTATACGAGTTGTTATTTTTCCAAGTTTTAGTAGATTTTTTAATTCAGGAATATGAGAATTATTGTTATAATGTATAATAATTTTATCATTAATAAAAGCTAAATTTTTATTTAATATAATTGTCTCAGATATGGAACAAAATTTCACAGAACAACTGTTTCTCCTTATATCCGTTTGTTAGATCAATGAATTGGATATAAAACAATAACTTACATTACATATCCGCTTAAATCGGAGTGAATTAAAAATGTTCTTTTGTGAAATGATCCTCTCATTGGATACACTTTCTTCATTTCTCTAGTATTTAGTATATTCTCGAGGGAGGAAATGTTTGTTTTCCAATTCCATCCATCCTCATCTTTTTTTAAATTAGATACAATAAGTTTTCGATAACTTATATACTGCAAGTAAAAATATGTTAAATTGTTTTAAAAATAACTTCCAGTTTAAATGTTCTATGTAAAACAATGATTCATACTTTCATATATAATGAGAGACAAGATATATTGATAAAATTAAACATAATAAAAGATTCAGAAATTAAGGTGAAGCAGAAACATTTATCTAAGATTTGTTAAGGAATAAAATCTACCTTCTTAATCTATTAATCCCGTAAGTTTTATATGCATGAATTGTAGAAAATAGTTCCTTTTTTCTTTGAAATAGATGAAACATATGTTTTGTGTTTTTACAATAATATAAGTATCGAAAATTTATTTTTAAAAGAGTAGCAAATAAATAATCTTGACCTCTCATAGGAATACATGTATGCGTCAGATATGGTAGAAATTATTACTTAAGTCTTTATAAAATACGATACAAAAGTTCTTTCTGAACAAATATATGTATATTGTCATTAATAATCAGGAACGAATTATATAAATAGTAATAAAAGATTTTATTAAAATTTGACTATTTTTTCAGTTTAAAATTTTTCTGCTAGCCAACTCTACTGTAAGCCTATTTGTTTTCCGTTCATAATTTCTAAAACAATTAAAAAAATAAATAAATAACTTTATATGACTTAAATCAAACATTTTATAATTAACTTATATTTCATCAACTTTTAGTTATGGAATGATATGAGAGTGAAGAGCCTACTTTTGTCCCCATCATCAGTATCATAATCTTACTCCACAGTATCATACAGTATATCAGACAACTGACAGTGAGTAGTGCTTATCAATGAGGGAGAGAATATAATTAAAACCTACCTGTATTCGCAATATACTCAACGTTTTTTCAGAAAAAATAATTTCTAGATATTTATTACTCAGAAAGTTTTATGGTTTTTGTTAAAGATCAGATCGCTTAAAAACTTACTTTTTATCATACTGAATGGTAGTATTATTTATGAACTCAGACAAAATATGTCTGCAATACACTCACCATCACACCATCGCATTTAATGCCAGAACCGTCATCTGCCACTATTGCTAAAAAATATTGTTGCTTTTGGCAATAGTGTTAAATACTCTTACAAATTTAATTTGTTTAATACTCTCACCCGTATGAGTCATATTTCACCCTCTACTACATATATTCCTAACTGTATCATTATAACTAAAGAAAAATTTGGTTTAAAATGAATATTAAAAATATTATGTCCATCTTTATGTAAATAAATAAGGATAAAATTATTGAACAAAAATATACCTTTATTTCATTTGTTTGATCGTATACGAAAGACGTCGCTTTTGACAAAGTCATGTCCTTCGGTATTTCTGTTATCTTTTGTTTCATTACCTTGCATATATATAAACCAATCTTCTGTTCTTTTTCGGGATACGCAAGAGGAGATATATCGATCAAAATCAGTTCTTTAACCAAATTAGGCTGCAGAATGAGAGGATTAAAGTTATTATAAATAAGGAAGAAAGCGCAAACATATTACTTGTAGCTATTTAAAGAAAAGTTAACAACCTTTTTAAAAGCCAGGTCCATGGCAGCTATAGGGAACTTTCAACTTTCAGGGTTTCAGTTATTTAGGTAACTAACTCATACCCTATTGAATGAATGATCAATGTCCACCTTGTATGCAACGTAGAAAGTTCAACAAGAGTGAACTTCAGCGTAAAGACGCAGTATCTAGCCATATAGTGGAAATAATATCATCAGCATTGATACACCAATGTATTTACATTACATTTTATGCCTGTGAACCCAGCCTTTAGTAGACTTTTATTTTTCCATATTAAAAAAAAAAAAAAAAAAACTTACTTTTCTAACAGTCTTCTCCGCAATTTCTTTAGCTATTGCTGTCCAGTTTTCTTTGTTATCCAATGCTGCGTGAAAAATAACAATTGGTGGAAATGGATCCATGAATAAGTCGTCGTCTTCACCATCATATACATCATAAGCCAAATCTAACTGTTTGCTGAAAATACAGTTACTGGATATATATATAGTTTTATACATCGAATGCGTTTTTTATTCCCAGAAAATGCTACTTACTCGTTGCACTCTTCCATCGTAAATAAATTTCAGAATTAATACAGTTAGCAGCTAAAAATACAGTAATATATAAGCTTCAAGCTTTTATTTATCATAAACCACCTAAACTATGAGATTTATATACAGGGAAAAATTATTCTATAATGTCTGTTATTATTATTATTACATGAAAAATAATTTTCCCTCAATTATCGTTTAATAAATTGTGTTTTAAAACACTAATAAATTATTATACCACTGGAGAATAGTCATAGAACGTATAAGACGTTTGCAATATTACAGTCGAAAGAATTGTAAAAATGTAAATTTTGATAATTCATAACCATCTTTTTACAAGTATAAATCTGTAGATCTTTTATATCAGGGGTATCGAACTGGCAGCCGTTGATGTGATTTTTTGTGGCCCTCTACGCTCTTAATTAAAATGAAACTGAGAACAATATATTATGAGATAATAGGAAGTAACTGTCGCTTTGTAGCTATATCATATACATATGTGTACCACTAGTTTGATTTTAATGAAATGTAATTGCACGAGTTTTTTTCGATTGGACTTATGGGGCATATACGTTCAGATGACACTGAGCTTTCAGATCGATGACACAAACTAAGTGCTTTCCTGCAAGGACTACATCGTTTTATATGAAATTTCTTACCAAAAACACAAAAAGCCATAAATGAGAACCATTTTTTGGGTAGACAAATACAATAATTAAACTTAATAAAAATCTCTCTTTGAAAGAAGTGTTTAAAGAACACCTAACGGGCTTGTTAAAGATTTATTTGTTGTGTTACTGACTTATTTAAAAAATATATATCAGTTATTGTTATTTTAATTCAAAATTTTAATGGAAAGCTTTTGTTTTTTACAGAAAATATGACTTGTAACGCTTAAGAGAAAATTAAAGATTGATAGCGAGGAATTAAATTAAAAAAATATGTATAATTAAAAGCAATTATGTAGTAATTATATATTTTTGTAATATATTCATTTGATTACACAATATTTCTAGTTATCCTATCTATATTTCTGAAATTCACTCCAAAATGTAATTTAAATTTAAATGTGAGGTTGCCCGCGACAATCTTACAGGCTCATTAAATGGCCCTTGAATTAAAATGAGTTTGACACGCCTGTTTTATATCAAGAAATACTACAAATTTTTAATTTTTAGAACCGCATCTTATAAGGTGACATGTAAAGATATCTCTTAAGTAAGTATTGGTGAAAACGAATGATCATTTAATCTAGTTAATTTTGTTTAAGCAGCCATATCCTCGTGGGTATAGCCTTTGGTGACATGTAAAGATATCTCTTAAGTAAGTATTGGTGAAAACGAATGATCATTTAATCTAGTTAATTTTGTTTAAGCAGCCATATCCTCGTGGGTATAGCCTTTATTTGGTGGGGGCCATTTATAGAGCCACAGGCTGGCCAACAGTAGGATGGGTAACCGGAACGTTGAAGGATGGCCGGAACTGGATTCCTTCTGAAAACCTGGAGGTAGGGAATCTGGATTTGAATCCGACCTCCAAAATGGTAAGAGAACGCTTTACCACGCAGCTATCCGGCCAACGAATGAGCATTTAAAATTTCAATGATCTATTGTGAATAATCTGATGCACAAACAAACATAAAAGTGATCATATTAAATTGAAATATCAAACTTTTAAGTATTCTTCAATGATTCTCGATCGGGCACTTTTGCTTAGCCATCATAAATTTATTAAAAGTGTTATTACTTGTGTATAATTTAGCTTTTTGCATATTTTACACCCCCTTTCCAATCAGGGAGCTTATTATAGGCGGGGCCAGTTCCAACCATGGACTGCACCCACACTCGTGGAGGGGGCTGGATGATGAAGGACGGGGATCACTGGGCCGGACCCAGTACCCCGGGAAATAAATAAGTCGTTTCGTAATAATGACATTTCGAACTAAATTGTCGGCCCGGATGGCCGCGTGGTAAAGCTTTGGCTTACCACCCTGGAGGATCCGGATTCAAATCCGGGTCCCACACCTTCAGTTTTTCAGGAGGGGTCCGGGCCCGGCCGTTGAACCCCATTCTTCAACCATCCTGTAGACCCCATTACGGGTGTTGGCCAGCCTGTGATGGGCTCTACAAGTGGCCGCCGCCAGATACAGTATATCCCATGAGGATATGGCGGCCTAAACTAATTAACCTAACCTAACCTAACCCAGTACTCCGAAAATATCCGGGATCAGATCCAGGACTCGAACCCGGGTCCTCCTGCGTGGCACGCCAAGAGCATTACCATTCGGCCATCCGGTCGCCTAATTTAGATTTAAATCGCATGCTTATTTAACTACTCTGATCAAATCTATTTAATTAATGATATATTCGAACATTTTACTTCGAATTTAAAACAGAAGTTGATTTTTCCAATTTAATAATTTAATTTTTGTCGTATAGCAATATAAAAATTTGTTTAATGCTTCCTTTCATATAGATTATTTGTATTTGAAAAAGGAGGCGATGTTTTTTCATAATTAGTGATTTATTGCCTCCTTATTGTTTTGAATTTTCTTCATTTTTTGTTTTATTTTCTTCTAAATTCCTCGTTTCTCTTAGCTCCCTGAGAGTAGACCTGGTGATATTCAGCGTGTTCTTGTTGCACGGATTAAAATTGTTTTTAATCTGCATCGGAAAAAAGAAAAAATAATTAATTACAAGTAATTTTATTATTTTATTATTGTGATGACATTAAGGAGACTGTAATTTTACTGAAACTCGCTATAACGCGAAATTCAATCAAAACATTATGATCACGAAAAATATATGTTATATCGAAGTAAACCGAAAATCAGCACATAAAAAAATTTTTTACATGTCAGAATTGCGTCACCTCCGAATTCACGTTTGTAATGAATCGAGTATCAACATGTTAAGTAACAAATTATTCCACAATTGTAATTATTAATTAAAAATATAAGTGTGCATACTGTACAGAATTTTTTAAAGAGTAATTATTGAGGGGAAAAAATAGATTTAGGTCAGTAAAAATATTTTACCTATTTTCAGATAAATTTGGGATAAGAAATAATTTTTACAGACTAAGAAAAGGTTAGGTTAGTTATATTAAGCTGCATTATCCTCATGGATATTCTTTTTTTGTCAACAGATGACGCCACACTCCATTCAGATAAAATACTATGTGGCAGGGCGAAACAAGCCCTTCCACAAACTGCCAACCCCTGCGGAGGGGTCAGCCGGATTATGGAGGACGGGGATCGACGGCCCTGACCCGGACCCCATGATAAATATTCTCAAGGGGTGGGACCCGGGATTCGAACCTGGGTCCTCCAGAGTGGAAAGCCGAAGTGTTTATAGGTGGCCAATTTGCCGACCATCATAGATACTCTGTATCTGGCGGCAGCCCTTTTAAGCTCATCTCAAGCTGGCCAGCACCCATGATAGGATCAACTGATAATGTTGTCTGGATGGCTGAAGGATGGAGTTCAACGAGCCGGGTTCGGACCCTTCCTGAAAAACTGGAGGTGTGCGACCCGAATCCTCTAGGGTGGTAAGCCACAGCTTTACCACGCGGCCATCCTGCTGACAGACTAAGAAAAAAATTAAAAAATTCCATAAAAGTTTTTAAGTAAAGATTATATAGTTGGTAATCTCAAATTTTCTTACAAAAATCTATATTAGACAAATTTATCAACATCAAATTACCTGAGAGGAATTTTCGAATAGTTTGTTTTTCTCTTTTGTAAATTTATTCTCATTTAGAGAAAATTCTGATCTATCAACATTACTATCATTATGCTCAGTCTCAGAGAATACTGGCATTGTGAGTGTCTTTTTCTTAACATCGTGTTGTAAATCCTCTTTCAATTTATGTGAAATTTTATTTTTATCTTTTTCCTTTAATGCAATTTCAGAATAAGTCGCGTGTTTATTGTCGTTATTGACGTGAATCCTTTGTTGATGTTTGTCTTTATTATCCGGTTTGTGGTACAAGAATGCGATCATGGTATTATCTCCACCAAAGAGACCCAATTTCAATTTTTTCTTTATATCTTCGGCAGCCTTACGTTTCTTTTCTTCGTCGCTACTACTGTTTATATTTTGCATCACTTTTATCTCGGGTTCCATAACAGTTACGGAAGTGACGGTTGCAGTTTGGAAATCAATGCTAGCATGCGCTTGTTCTAACTTCTTCACGAAAAACGTCTGTGCTGGAACTTCTTCTACTTTCTGAATCTGTTCTCGAGCTCTGCTAGCATATTTTAATTGAACAGGAATAACAAGAGGAATAGATTTTTTATCCTTGTTTCCAGAATCTACATTGAGTTCGGGTTTCTGATGAATCTTTCCTTCGATAACTACGACTGACTCGAAATTGGCATCTGTGGAAACTGAAGTGTTTTCTTTAAAGATATTTTGCTTTCTGTAGAAAATATGAATAACATCAATCATTAAAAAATTTAAAGAATTTGATCTATTGTAAATTTGTTTTAATTACTTTTTATTTTTTGAAAACAATTTTTTCCAAAGAAATTTCCGAGCCATTTGTCGTTTGAGAAAAATAACAATGCATTGATCTAATTATTAAATGTTGAAAATTGTTTTATTATCTTGTCTATATTTCATTATTTACTTATATATACTATATATACATAAGTTAATTATTAAAGAAAAATAAAAATTAATACTTTAATATTTAATCAAGAAATCTGTTATTTAATGAATCAAATAGATTAAAATTCATTATTAATTAAAATATACAGTTTATTACACAGGGAATTATACTGAAATAATGATAATTTACTTCATAAATCCAAAAAGGATAATTGATTAAAAATTATAAATATACTTTAATTATTTATCTATTATGCTCATTTAGTAGTAGCCTATGCTTAAACATTTAATAAAGAAATAACAATATATATGATAGCACTGGAAATCTATAATAATAAAAGATACTTTCTACCTATCATAATCATAAATCCGCATAGAATGAAGGGTTTTGAAAATTGAGGAACTCCTGCACGATGATCTGGACACTACAGTGATAAAAGGGATTAAAAAATTCGCATCGGGATTGGGGCATTTTGGAATCGCCACGAAGACATTCAGTTTGTTCGAATTTGGATGTTGTGTGGTCCTTATTTAGCTTAGGACGGTTTAATATTGCAATATTACTTTTTTGGCAGATGACGCCACTTTCCACTCAGTAAGACTACTAAGTGGCGGGGCGAAACAAGCCCTTCCACAGGTTGCCCACTCCTGCGGAGGGGTCATCCGGATTGTGGAGGACGGGGACCGGACCCAATGATAAATATTTTCTTGGCGGGGCGAAACAAGCCCTTCCACAGGCTGCCCATCCCTGCGGAGAAGTCAGCCGGATTGTGGATGATGGGGATCGACGGGCCGGGCCCGGACCCCATGATAAATATTTTCAAGGGCTGGATCGACGGGCCGGGCCCGGACCCCATGATAAATATTTTCAAGGGGACGACGGGCCGGGCCCGGACTCCATGATAAATATTTTCAAGGGGTGGGGCCCACCTCTGCGGAGGGGTCAGCCGGATTGTGGAGGACGGGGATCAATGGGCCGGGCCCGGACCCTATGATAAATATTTTCAAGGGGTGGGACCCGGTCCAAAGGCTGCCCACCCCTGCGGAAGGGTCAGTCGGATTGTGGAGATAGGGGATCGACGGGCTGGGCCCGGACCCCATGATAAATATTTTCAAGGGGTGGGACCCAAGATTCGAACCTGGACCCCATGATAAATATTTTCAAGGAGGGATCCGAGATTCGAACCCGGGCCCTCCAGAGTGGAAAGCCGAAGCGTTTCCACGCGGCCTCGTTCGACTTTTCGGGCCGGTCCCCGAAAAGTTTCAAAATCGGGGATATAGGGGTGGGACACGAGACTCGAACCCGGGTCCTCCAGAGTGGAAAGCCAAAGCGTTTCCACCGGCCCACCTCTGCGGAGGGGTCAGCCGGATTGTGGAGGACGGGGATCAATGGGCCGGGCCCGGACCCTATGATAAATATTTTCAAGGGGTGGGACCCGGGGCCGGGCCCGGACCCCATGATAAATATTTTCAAGGGGTGGGACCCGATATTCGAACCCTGGTCCTCCAGAGTGGAAAGCCGAAGCGTTTCCACGCGACCAATCCTCGAACCCGGGTCCCATGATAAATATTTTCAAGGGGTGGGACCCGAGACTCGAACCCGGGTACTGGGTCAGCCGGATTGTGGAGGACGGGGATTGACAGGCTGGGCCCGGACCCCACGATAAATATTTTCAAGGGGTGGGACCCGAGATTCGAACCCGGGTCCTCAGAGTGGAAAGCCGTGGGACCCGAGATTCGAACCCGACCCCATGATAAATATTTTCAAGGGGTGGGACCCGAGATTCGAACCCAGGCCCCATGATAAATATTTTCAAGGGGTGGGACCCGGGATTCGAACCCGAATCCTCCAGAGTGGAAAGCCGAAGCGTTTCCACGCGGCCAATCCGGCCGACTGTCTGTAATGGTTTAATCAGAATCGCGTCATATATCGATAATGGAGAATATGGATTAACGATCCATGCTCGAGATTGCTGCATCTTATGTTTCACATCCAACAAGAGCATCTTTCATTTTTTTCTTGCTTTCCAACCAGAGGTTAATAAGCCAATTCACGGAGACATTCCAATGCCCACTACAGGCCGTCCATATTCGCGATGGACTCAATCGTCGACTGAAAGATGGGATTCAACGAAACATGCAGGACCCTTCTAGAAAAAATTTTAGAGATGTAAGATGTAGATTCTCCACATGATAATCGAACGCTTAACCATGCTGCTATCTGGTCATGCGATCGACTATACAGTACAGTACTTTATCTAGAGGCATCCATTTGTAGAGTCTATCACAGGCTGGCCAATACTTATGATAGGGTCAACCGTGAGGTTGAAGGATGGTGTTCAATGAACCGGGCCTGAAAAACTGGGTCGGCTCATAAGGAACAATTATTTAAATAAGGGCAAACTAAATTATAACTATTGACTGTGTTTTAATTGCTTATTGATGTATTTTTTTAAATTAATTATTTCTTGATAAATTTAGTTTCATACTTGACAATTTAATATCAAATGCATGTATCTAATAGGCCTACTGAGCAAAGAATAAAACCCAGTTATTATTTTGTTTGTCTTTTTGTCATTTTTCACAGAAACCACTGTATACCTGATGTGGTGGGTGCTATTCTAATAACACAACTATTGTAAAAAATTTTGATTCCAGTGAGAGAAATTGTATTTTTTCAATTACAGGTATCTCTTATAACACGGTAGATAGGTTCCTAAACAGCACCGTGTTGTGTGAAACCGTGTTATATGAGACCTGCAGCCAATACAGAAAGGATGGTTACGTTCCAAAACCCATTAAAAACAAATAACTTTCTTTAATTCCACATAAGAAATTTAATTTCTATTAAGAATGTTAATAACATGAAACAAAGAAAGAAAAAGCATCGACTGAAAGATGGGATTCAACGAAACATGCAGGACCCTTCTAGAAAAAATTTTAGAGAAGGGAGAAAAATTTTAGAGAAATTTTAAGAATGTTAATAACATGAAACATAAAGAAAGAAAAAGTATATATATAAGTTTAAGTGTAAAAACAAAAGGAAAGAAAAAAGTATACAGACTATATTATTTCTTAATATCAGCCATTCATTTAATAATTATAGCTTCCTTACCACTTTTGATTAAAAACGAGAACCTTTTTTTGTTTTTAACAATATCAACTTCACTTTCTGAACTTTTTTCTGCATTTAAAGTTTGTATATCTTATGTTCTGTTTACAAAATCTGTATATAATCAGCTATAACCTGCTATAAAACAATTGTTGCTTAATACATATCCAAAAAATTTATTAATAAAAAAGTATTTTTTTTTCTATTTCACATTCTTCTATTGAAGAATGAAGACTTACTTTTTATCACAATGATTGCATTTTCTGTGTGTATTGTGTCCATGAAAATGTTTTGTGTTGTAGGAGAGTAAACGTAATATTTTGAATGATGTTAAGTAAAAACCGTCTTGTAGAAGTACCGTGTTATATGAGGGTTTCCGCAATTTTCAAACCGTGTTGTAGGAAGCCGTGTTATAGGAGGGATACCTGTATATAAATTGTTATATTTCTTGATAATTTTATACCTCTATTATGATAAATAAACACATAAATTTTATTTTTTTACAGTAATATCATGGCTGAATCTAAGAAAAAATGTAAACAATATAGTATTGAATATTTGAACTGTGGCTTTATTCAATCGCCTACAAACAATGAATTGATTTGCCAAAAAGGTTTCCAGGAGCGCTGAGTAATTTTTTTTTTCTGAAAAGAGGCGATTGGGCAAATAAGTTTGGGAATATCTAATCTATCTAATCGCGTTATAGGGTGACGAGTGCTTTACAGCGCTCGATCTTGTCGGAACTTCTCATTTAAACCGATATTTGTAAAAATTACAAAAGTCATAAGTCTCTCCTCTCATGCAAATAGGAGAGGAACAGGGAAGTATAACATTAGGAGTTGAGAGATTGAAAAGTGTTAGGAAGTTTAAATACCTGGAATCAAATATAGTTGAGGATGGAAAATTGGAAGAGGAGATTAAGTATAGGATACAGGGTGGATAGGTTACTGGAGGAGGTTAAGTGGAGTGTTATGTGATAAAACTCGAAAACGGTGCCATTTAGACTATATGTTCGTTAGATACTTTCGACTTGTTTCGAGATCCCTATGGCTGGATTCACACTGGTCTGAGACCACGTCTACGACTATGACCACGACTGATAACTTGCCATAGAAGATAGAACATGCATATTGATCACGACCGGCTTCACGATTTTTCGAATCAACCAATAGCAACTGCGTAAACAACCAGCCAATAAGAGCTGATGTAGCATACAGCTCGTAACAGATGGCCAAATGCCTCCTTTCTATTGGCTATCGTAATGATGTAGCCGCTGCGACCGCGACAATATTCAGCAAGTTGAATATTGTCGTAATCGCAGTAAAGAGTGGGGAAACGAGGCCTGATGGGATTGTTTCTATAGCAACGGTCGTGGTTGTAGTCGAGATCGCTGTCGCAAGGCCAGTGTGAATCCAGCCTATCAATGATAAAATTTTACGACGATGTTTTTCTTCATCCTGTTTAGTCTTTGGTTGGCATAATACCTATGAATGTAAAGTTATAGCATACTAAAATGTTATGTTCTGAAAACATGGCAACTCGCTATAAACTGGCAATCGATACCTTGTGAATCGGTGCTGGTTCGTGAACATCAACTTTGAGTAGCACTGAACTACAGTACAATAAGGTAGTCTATGTACTATGTAAAATCAGTTCTTTTCGATATAAAAAATGCTTACACCCTTAATTTTTATAGTAGATGAGGATAATATTCATAAACCAGACATTTTTCTATAGGGAATAAAATAAGCAAAGATTCTCATTCTCAACTATTGTCCAAAACTTCATTTCTTTTGCTGTTCTATTAAGAAAACAGCTAATACCATAATTAAATAGAGTTTAAAGTCACTAAATAAATTTTTAATTATCATTAATCATTTTTGTAACTCGTTTCCTTAGTAAATTTCAGTTACGTGACTGAAGTTCGTAGGAACACATGTATATGCATTCTAAATAATTTACAAAATTCGTATATAAAATGGAAAGTTTAGGAATTTGGCAAATGTTATCAAAGTATCATTTTCATGTTGGCATCAGTTGGCTCCAAAAATTAATTATCATTTCTAAAAATATGCTTAAACTTATATTGAATATTGCAAAAAAATACGAAATATAAAATATGAATAAAATAATAAGGAATTTTTTCCATTTTAAGACAGAAATGTGATTTTAAGACACATCCTTGATTTAGTTATAACTTTTAAGAAATAAAAATACTATAGTACTACTTATTAATTAACAAAAATAAATCATTTTTATTAATTAACAACATCACATAATTCAGTATAACTTTCATTTAAATACTAATTCGTTTTCTCCTTTTTCACAGTCGTATCACAAATTATCAATTTGCAATAAACAGTTGGGCAAAAATCATATTATTAATTAATTATAATTGTACAGTATTTTACAAAAAAGGTCTTACCATGAATAAGTCAATAAACAGTTGGGCAAAAATCATATTATTAATTAATTATAATTGTACAGTATTTTACTAAAAAGGTCTTACCATGAATAAGGAGATAATGATGATAATATACAATATTCTAGTATGCTAATCAGCTGATTTTGAGCTGAATTAAGCAAATAGACTGTGGCATTTTGTTACCCATACTCAATCTGCTTTTCAGCCAAGCACTATTGTGCACTTAATAAATGAATGAGGTATTGTTGGTAATGAACGATGACATTATTTGAATATGCCTTTGGATAACAAGCAAGCTTAAGCACATTAAGCTTGCTTGTCATTTTTTAACAAACAGTAAAATTGCCTACAAAGATATTACACAATTTTTATATGAATTATTATATACAAATATCCCCTTCATATCTCAGTATATTTATTTCTTGGCTCATCCTGAAAACGTACATCAAGTTGGGTGGATCTACTTTTTAAAATTTAAATAAATTTACTAGTCAATCACTCTACAATTCCTGTAGAGTGCCAACTTGACGTCAAGTTACACGGACTTACTAGAAAGTTGCTATTTATTTTGAAATTATTTACTGTCCATCATTGATGCCATAGATTCCCAAAATTCGAACACTAGTGCCGCACAATTATGCGTTATATAGCAATTTTTATTATAATATCGCATTGCGTGATATCTTGCAACAGAATTTGATAGTCCGCGCGTGGTCTATATCATCGCTCTGAATCTGTTAACGCAGTTCTCTCGTTTACTTTATTCGTTTCAAATGCTGAAACCCAAAATAAATATCAAAATTTAATATTTAAATTTCCATATTGTCAGTATTCTAAACAATTAAATTTCCATATTGTTATGTACACTAGAAACGAAGTAAATAAAAGAAAACGCCAATAGATACAAAAGCGATATTAGACTCGCGCGAGCTAACGAATTCTGTCTCCAGATATCACGTAACTCGATTTTATAACAAAAAACGCGTAAGTACGCGCACTAGCATTCGAACTTTGGGACCTACGGCACTAACAATGGACAATAAAATACTTCAAAATAAATAGCAAATTGTAGGTCTGCGTAACTTGATGTCAAGTTGGATGGTCTACAACAGGGGTAGGTAAACCGCAGCTTTGAATTTAATCATTGTATAGATCAGGGATATGCAAACTGCGGACCTTTAACTATAGCATAATGCCAAAAAAATTTTATTGTTAAATAAAATGAATACAAAAAATATCAAATCTGTTCCATATCTCAGCATATAGTTTATATAATTTCTAGAAAAGAGCAATAAATAATAATTCATATGGTAAACTGTAGATGTCATTAAAGTGTCATATTTCTACATGATTTGATTAACCGTTAACCAGAATAAATGTCATTGCATAAGAAATCCGTTGCAAAATACATTCAAAATCAAATAAAATCGTTTTATCACTCAGTCAGTTCAATACCTTTCGTAATTTCACGGTGTTTGTATTTAATATTTATGCAATTTCCTAAACACGCATGTTTTCAATTATTATTTCAAATTTAAAATGATTAAAGTATAATTTTAATACAGCCGAATTTCTCTGAAAATGATGTTTCACTTTTTTCCGACTGCTGGCATTATTCAAACCCATGAATCATATAACGGTTAATGAAGAACTTGATCTACTAAGAAAATTGGCTTAATTTTAACATGTCACCTTTTATGACTTTTTTCGGACTGCTGGCATTATTCAAACCCATGATTCTTATAACGACCAATGAAAGCTGATCAGACTGCTGGCATTATTCAAATCCATGATTCATATAACAACTAATGAAAGCTGATCTACTAAATGGCTTTAATTTTAACATGTCACCCTTTTATAATATCTTAGCTCACAAATGCACTCCTTAGGATCTTTCTATTTTGGCTACATAATTTTCTAACGAGAATTTTTATTACCTCGACAGTTATTAGGTGAATGCGGGATTTTGGGAGTTTTTGTTTTACCCCCTTTCCAATCAGATAAATTACTAAAGGACAGGATCACTCGAAACATTAACATCGAAATTTTGGAAGCGCGTAGCACTAATGATAGACTATAAACATTTTTAAATTTTAAGAATAGGTCCGTTCAATTTAATCTACGTAAAGTGTTTAAATTAAACATCATAAAACACAGTAATTATTAAATTACTGTTTTATGATGCAAGAAACCAATTCATTTAACATCAGTTTAGATTACAAGAATACTGAAAAATATATCTTGAATGCAAAAGTGTTGCGTCATTACTGTTTTATGATGCAAGAAACCAATTCATTTAACATCAGTTTAGATTACAAGAATATTGAAAAATATATCTTGAATGCAAAAGTGTTGCGACATAATGTGGTATCATTGTGACGTAATGGTAAGACGAAAAACCATGATGTGTGGCGTCATGTCGCGTCGTAAGGTGGTGATATCAAGGGTGGTTAAATCAAACGTTAAAATTTGTACGCAAAAAAGCTAATGGATTCCAAATGCTAAATAAACGAAACTAAAAAATATTCAGAAAGTAGGCGATTTTATTTCTTTCGGAACTGTTTATTTTTTTATTTTAAATAAATTTATAACAGGACAGTAACGCATAAATTTATTTACAAAATAAGACTTGTTTACAATATATGAATAGATCTTTACACAGTACACTGAGTAGGCCTGTAGTACAGTAGTCTACAGATTTTATGTCATACATCATGATATTGAATAATACTGACACAGTAAAATTCTAGTTTATTTTTAACAATGGTAGTTTAATAAAAAAAAAACATTTAGGATTTAATTGATGATTTAATTAAATTTTATTCTGCTGCTGTAAGTTAAATACTGGGGTTGCATATTTTCACAGCAGGTAGTATTCATCAAAATAAGGAGAAAGTTTAATAAACGTTGTCTACAATTAATATTTTTGAAAATAAGCTATCATGTTACTTGATTGGTTTGGTTTGGTTTGTTAGATTAAGCTGCCATATCCTCATGGGATCTTCTGTATCTGGCGGCGGCCACTTATAAAACCCATCACAGGCTGGCCAACACCCATGATGGGGTCAACTGGATGGTTGAAGGATGGGGTTCAACGAGCCGGGCCCCTCCTGAAAAACTGGAGGTGTGGGACCCGGATTTGAACCCGGATCCGCCAGGGTGGTAAGCCAAAGCTTTACCACGCGGCCATCCGGCCGACCATCATGTTACTTGAAATCTGTGTCATTTTTATATTGGCTATGTTAACTTTTGGGTTGTCAAACTTGTCATCCTACTGCAGCTCCAGGGAAGGTACAGTAGTTTGATCTGATCATCTCTGATTTATAATCCTTTTAGACTAAGAGGACTTTAAAGACCTTAGTATATTCAACATTAATCGATGAAAACACTGATTAAACACTACAGGAGAATATATTCACTGCTTGAAATCGTGTTCGCAAGAATACGTGATTCTTTGAAACGCAGGGTTAAGTGGCAATAAATGGGAACCATGCAGAATTTCTGTAATGACGAAGAAGACTGGCCTATATTCAACATGTATTTAATTTAGGACCTATGTTCAGTAGACCTTTTTTCTTGTTTTGGTCAATATTACCTATAGTGAAAATATGTGATCTTTTCTTAAACATACTATAAATGAAATCTTGTTTTAAACAGTGATTTTATTTTTAATAACGTAAACTTTCTTACTTAAAATAAAAAAAACGATAATTCTTGAACATTTCATTTAAAATTATGAGATTCTCTGGTAAACATCAGAAAATTAAGTATTTCTGAAACGAAATAATATTAAAGAGAAATGTTTCTAGTCCTAAAATTCTGAATAGATCTGATTAATGATTCGAATCACTAGTTTGTATCGAATTTTTAAGCAATTTACATAAAATTTAAATCTTTTAAATAATCATAACAAATTGATATATAAGATCCTGATCAAAATTTTTTATAAGCCTGAAAAATAACAGTATAATTTTATGTTTGCTTTAATTGAATCAAGAAGCAAGAGGTAAAAATATATTATAAAGATTTCGAAACATAGAGTATGTTTGAGTTTGATATTATCTAAAAATTTCAAGTTAAATCGACAGAAACAATTAACTTAATAAATGAATAGCATGAACTTTCCAAATGAAAACTGTAAAAAGTTATTCAATATCGACCTCTTCCGGTTAGCTGCCATGTTACTAAAACACCATCTTTGGACATAAAAGCTGCCGATGTCATTTCTTGTCTCCTGTTATCTCCTCCAATTAAATCGCTGTCAGTAAGATTTACCTGTACCAATTTCTGCTGATGTGAAATATTGAGAACAGAAAAAATTTCTTCTTGTAAATGTTGACGCCAACGATGTTTTACTTTATCAATAATTGCGTCCAGCCAGTCATATTTTCTCAGCATGGAAGCGCAAACTCTAATTAAATCTTTCCATTTCAGACCGACTTTTAAGTGATCCAAGTCTTCTTGCCAAGCATCTAAAAAATTATCATCGTTATCCGCAATATGTAAAATGATGGATTTCAATTCGCTACATTGAAGATAGTCTTGTATTTCTGGTAATTTTCTCGTAAATACCGTATAAAAAGTTTGGCAAATTCTTTTTATCATGTAAGTCATATATGTAAGTGTGATTTCTCTGTTAAGACAACGAGGTTCGAGTAGATTAGCAGCTGCCATAGAAATGCACAAAATTAATCCTTCCGGACCAGCTGTTTCTCTATTATGTTCGCAACTGGTGCTATCTATTATTAAAGGACAGAAAGAATGGTTGAATCCTATGGGGAAAAGATTTTCGAAGTTGGCCGTTTTAAAATATCGAACGTAGTAAATTGGATCTATATTTGGAAACTTTCTGGCGCGTAAATCTCTCTCTGCACCTCCTCCTAAAGTTGCTAATGCCTTTCTAGAAGAGTTAGAAAGATCTTCGTTATTAATAATATTAAGTTGAGGATTTTTTCTTCGAAATAGACCTACATCGTAAATCCAACGTCGAAACAAGATAGCTGGATGATGATATTCGTCTCTATCTCCGTAAGACCAACGGAGCATTCCAAGATACGAGCGAAACTTTTTACTTTCGACTCTGATCCACTCTTCTCCATTTTCTAGAGAACAATAATACCTGGCATCGTGAGGGAATTTTGCCGCATTGTGAAGAAGATTCAAGAACCAAATCCTGGAGTCTTCTGCTACAGGAACGTCATCAATCCATTGCCAAATTCCTTCGCACCAATTAAACGCAAATCTGATCCATAAACTCGGAGAGTTAGTTATTTCGTACAGTTTTTGACAAGTACTTCCTAAATTTATCAGATCGAAAGGACAATTTAATAAGGTACAGATATGATGGAGTATTAATTCTGGTAGATCCGAAATGCTGCAATTATTCATTATCTTGGAAAATTAATTCTTGAAATTTTATTTTAGAACGTTTTCTTCTGTCTGTAAAAATATTAAATATCAATACTATATAATAGAATTAAATAATTATAAATTATAATTCAAACTTTATATAGTTTTTAAGCTTGGATTAATCATTATTCCCTTCCAGTTTTAAAGTTAGATAAAAAGATTCGTTCTAGTTATAGTTGTAATTCAATCAGAATAAATATATTTTACAATAATAATACATGTTTATAATTTAACACAGACAGACTTAAAATGGGTTTTTGATCATTTTTACAAAAATATGATTTTATGTATTCACTTTGTCTGTTATCCATCCGAAAATTATTTAAATAATCCCATATCACAGAACATTATAAACTTTAGATTTTCTTACTAACCAACGGTCGTCCGGATGGCCGCGTGGTAAAGTTGTAGAGGATCCGGGTTCAAATCCGAGTCCCACACCTCCAGTTTTTTAGGAGGGATCTAGGCTTGAGCCGTTGAACCCATCCTTCACCCTTCCAATTGAACTCATCATTGGATATGATTTTATGTATTCACTTTGTCTGTTATCCATCCGAAAATTATTTAAATAATCCCGTATCACAGAACATTATAAACTTTAAATTTTCTTACTAACCAACGGTCGGCCGGATGGCCGCGTGGTAAAGTTGTGGAGGATCCGGGTTCAAATCCGAGTCCCACACCTCCAGTTTTTTAAAAGGGATCTAGGCTTGAGCCGTTGAACCCATCCTTCACCCTTCCAGTTGAACTCATCATTGGTGTTGACAGCCTGTGAGGCTACCGTTTACCACCAGATAAAGTATATCTCTCGTGGGATTTAGAGGTTTAAATATACTAACTTAATAAGCTTAAGCTAGGAGTAAGGCGGCCGGATGGCCGAGTGGTAACGCTATCGGCGTGACAGGTTAGGAGGACCCGGGTCTGGTCCCGGTTTTTTTCGGGGTTGGACCCGGATCCTCCAGGGTGGTAAGCCGAAGCTTTCCCACGCAGCCATCCGGCCGACCTCATCATTGGTGTTGACAGCCTGTGAGCTACCGGTTACCACCAGATAAAGTATATCTCTCGTGGGATTTAGAGGCTTAAATATACTAACTTAATAAGCTTAAGCTGGGAGTAAGGCGGCCGGATGGCCGAGTGGTAACGCTATCGGCGTGCCAGGTTAGGAGGACCCGGGTCTGGTCCCGGTTTTTTTCGGATACTGGTCCGGGTGATCCTCGTCCTTCACCATCCGGCCCCCTTCCACGGGTGTGGGTGCAGTCTCCGTGTTGGAAACTGGCCCCGCCCCCTTAGTAATCTCCCTGATTGGAAAGGGGGTGGAACTGGCCCCGCCCCCTTAGTAATCTCCCTGATTGGAAAGGGGGCTTAAAATATACAAAAATAAAAAAGCTAGGAGTAAAAAAATGTTTATTTATTTTGAAATCATAACATAATCCGTTAAAACATGACAACTATGTAAATTTTTTTCGTCAACAGATGACATCACACTCCATTCTGAAAGAATACTATGTGGCGGGATGAAACAAGCCCTTCCACAGGTTGTCTATCTCTGCGGAGGGGTCAGCTGGATTGTGAAGGACGGGAATGGATCCGGACCCCATGATAAATATTTTCAAGGGGTGGGATTCGAGACTCGAACCCAGGTCCTCTAAAGTGGAAAGCCGAAGTGTTTCCACGCGGTCAATCCGGCCGACACTGTAAATTAAGATTCAATATTATGGTTTTAAATTTGAAAATATTTATTTGCATAAAAATAACGTAGCTTAAAAATTTGGTAGTGGAAATATTGAATGCCGTCTTATTTTTAAAAGCTAAATTTTACACTGTACTTACAGAATCATAATATGATCAGGTAGGTGGCCGGATGGCCGAGTGCTAACGCGTTGGCGTGCCATGCAGGAGGACCCGGGTTCGTGTCCCGTGTCTGGTTTCGGAATTTTTCGGGGTACTGGGCCCGGCCCGGTGATCCCTGTCCTTCACCATCCGGCTCCCCTTCTCGGGTGTGGATGCCCCAACCACATTCACTCCACGGGTGTGGGTGTGGTTGGAACTGGTCCCCCCTTAGTAATTTCCCTGATTGGAAAGGGGGCGTAAAATATGAAAAATTATGATCAGGTATTGCATATCCGTTTTATTCGTTTCTAATTGATTTAAGCATAAATATTAATCGTTTGAAAATTTTTATTTTCGTAAAAGACAAGCATGACGTTACTTATTGCCAATGAAAGAATGAAGTTTACATTTTTAAATACAAATTTGCCAATACAGTGTTAATTCTTTACGCCACTTTTTTTAGTATAGTGCAATATTCTGTTTTTGAATTTGATCACGCTAGAATCTGAATTAATTTTCCACCGTATGCAGCCTGATTAATACATTATGCGAACGAAAATTGATCTAACTAATATGTAATATGCATCAATATCTAATAAATATTTCAACCTTATTAATAATTATATAATAATTAATATTAAACAGAATTTTTTTCTGCCTGAAAGCATTAGAATGCCATTCAGGAAGTTGATTTTACATATAATATAGTACATCTAAAATCAAGAAATGTATTAAAATATCAATTTATAGTCTCTCTTAAAGCACATATGAGTAAATTACGTTCATATAAAGTTCACTTAAAACGATTATTTATAGTCATTTTAAATAATAAAAATATCTGTTTTTCCCATACTCTCCAATGAACGACAATGTTACGATTTTTTACTTAATCATTCTATCAATATGACATGATAACTCTCATGAATATATTTATATTATTATTCATTAAAACGGAATTATTTGAAAGTACGGTACAGTAATGGAATAAATCACTTGTTCAAATGATAAGGTCAGAGTTTTCTTAGAAACAGAACTTAAATGGATTAGATCTATGAACATATAGTAGATAATACAATGTCTCTTATACAGTAGTTTGTTTTTATTCACGTTGTCATAACATGTAACCAGTTTATTAAAGTAATGAAATTTACATCGAGAATAAAAATGACAGATGTTTACATACTAGGGGAAAAATGTTCTTTTTTCCAAAATTAGAACAAAATAAATTACTCAAATATGAATACAGTAATACCTCGACTTACGTAAATTCGGAGATATGTAACTTTTCATCCTGCCCCTCGCCCACTTGTTTTGTTTCACAATTATATAGTGCATGTATATATGTACATATTTCATTTACTGATTTGTTGATTTAAGAATATTTAATTACAATTACATATTATAAACTTTTATAATTAGTTGTTTTCTTGGTAATAATGAGCCAGTTAATAACCTAATTTATATGTACCTGAAATTAGATTTGGGAATCTGTAAATACCAAGATTTACGTTATGCTTCCCTGTCCCATCTTTTACGTAACTCCGGGGTATTACTGTATTTGACATACAGTAATTAGTTCATGACTTTATAAACGTGTTCCTCAAATTAATTTTTCCTAGAATTGATATTTTTTTTAATATTAATGAAATGGTTCAATGTTGAAGTGAACTAACAAGTCCAGAAAACATGATTTTGTGAAATCAGTGTTTTTTATTTATTTTTCACATTAAATTATCTGATATTTTCATTAAAAAACAATTGCTTAGAACATGCTTTATCAGTTTATAATTAAATAAATAATAAGTAATTTATTGAAGAATTAACTTTAACTAAGAGAGACACTGATTTAAGAAAAAACAAGTATTTTTTGGAAGTAGTTCATGTCAGCATTGGACTCATTGTAACACAATTGACTTTTATTTCCTAAGTCTTGACTTATAAGGATTTACTTTACAAAAAGTTTAATGTCAAAGTTTAAAATTTCATGTTAAAGTTTAAATTTTAAGCCAAATAAAATTTTAAAGAAGCTTGAATTTTTTCCTCAACTATCAAAGTTCAAGTTGCATTAATGTATATGTTTTAAATTAATGTATTTTTATACTGTATTAATGTATTGTAAATGTATAATTATGTTTTCAATATTATAAAAGTTTTGTATTAATATTCTTTATAAAGAAAATAAATTGGATTTTTTTTTAATTTAATACTTATAAATTCAATTATTATAATATATATCAATATTAAATGAGTAATTTTTATTATAAAAGAATTGGATTCTTTCAAAATTCATAGATTCTAAAATAGCTGATAGCAAATGAATAGGTAACAAGATAAAAATGTTGATAACAGATAATTGATGGAAATACATTAATCAATCATTTACAGAATTAATCAATCATTTTATGAAGAAATATTTCTGCATAAAATTCATTTCTTTATCTATTCTAAATCATTGTGCAATCAGATTATATTTATAAATAATATTTGAAATCAAATTAATATTGATAGACATAAATTTTAGCATAAAATTTAAGATTATTCAGAGTTATTCAGATCCAACAAATTAATTAGAGTTGATACTTTGAAAAGCATGGATATGAATGAAATTTGTCTTTATTCTACTAAATCTCTGCTGATTTAATCGGTAAATCTTTAAAATACATTACAGTAAAAAATATATATATATAGCATATCTTAAATCGAAAAAATTAGATCAGTAACCACAATAAATTTTTAAAAAATATAGAGTAAAATCGAGAGAAATGGTGTGGCAGGAGCGAAGGCACAGTTAAGTACATTCACATTCTGAAGCCAAGATGACATTATGGTAATGATTATGCATACAGTACTGCCATTCATTTGTTTGAACAGTGTAGACACTGATCTGCTTTATCTAACTTATAACATAATTAAATAATCCACATTGGGTAAAACCGGGAGAGATGATGCACCTTTATTTATTTACTGATAAAATTATTAATAATCGTAATCAAAAACTATTATTATTCAAAATAATTTACATGGAACCATATGCAAAAGGTAATGTTTTACTGATAAAATTATTAATAATCATAATCAAAAACTTTTATTATTCAAAATAATTTACATGGAACCATATGCAAAAATTAATGTCAAAAATTAGTTTAGCAAAATGAAAATAGTTGAAAAAACCATGGGTGAGATATATATATATATTTTTTTTTCAAATTTTAAAAATTGTTTATTTTGTTATTTTTTCATTTTGCTTAACTAATTTTTGACATTACTTTTTGCATATGGTTCCATGTAAGCTATTTTGAATAATAAAAGCTTTTGATTACAATTCTTAATAATTTTTTCAGTAGGCAAAAAAAAAAGGTAAAAAAGGTGCGCCATCATCTCTCCCAGTTTTACCCTATAAGTGATCACAATTAATTAATTTCTGTTTGTAAGAATTCTTAAAATGTAAACTATAATATAGTATATATGTTACTGTGAAAGACTGATATCTGGCAAATGTCGATATTCTCTGGTGAATGTCAGCATTCACACGATCATGAAATATTCACTAAATTTCATTATTTCTCACCTACACCGGTAAATGTCGACATTCAGCATGCATTGACGGTGAATGTTGAATAAAAATATTTTTATTATGTTAAGACTACATTACTTTTTGCATATGGTTCCATGTAAGCTATTTTGAATAATAAAAGCTTTTGATTACGATTCATAATAATTTTTTCAGTAGGCAAAAAAAAAAGGTAAAAAAGGTGCGCCATCATCTCTCCCAGTTTTACCCTATAAGTGATCACAATTAATTAATTTCTGTTTGTAAGAATTCTTAAAATGTAAACTATAATATAGTATATATGTTACTGTGAAAGACTGATATCTGGCAAATGTCGATATTCTCTGGTGAATGTCAGCATTCACACGATCACGAAATATTCACTAAATTTCATTATTTCTCACCTACACCGGTAAATGTCGACATTCAGCATGCATTGATGGTGAATGTTGAATAAAAATATTTTTATTATGTTAAGACCAAAATGCAACTTTTTAATATATGATATATTTCAAAATAGGAGAAATAATATTATGATATATGTCAAAATGTGAGAAAGTTTAAGTAACAGCACATTGTAAACAAACTGTTGAACCTAAAACGAACAGTACATTCTAAATTAGAAAAGAAAATAATACCAACTTAAACATAAATTATATGATTAACATTATACAATCTTATTTATTGCAGCAATTTAAACTGTTATGACACTTTGAATTGCACAAGAGT